>JAGYYJ010001625.1:0-119300 GCA_019671005.1 Hibiscus mutabilis
TGTCATTTGTTTATTGTTGTTTATAGTCAACTAAAATATGCCAAAAGTCCTTATCTAGGATTTTGCTATCATCTAATCATCAAATATTTTACCGATGAAAATAAAGTTTAACTGAAACTGCGAGGCTTTGTTTACAACAGGATGAAAGTGATCAGGAGAACGAGCAACAGGAGCAATTACCTGAAGAGTTTATCTTTGATGCAGAAGGGGGTTGGTGGATGAGAAACTACTTTTCTTTGCACAACAAGCACAGAGGCGGCGGGGGAAAGCTGGAAGAGCCAAGAATGTAATATTCTCCGAGGATAGAGGCCGAGATATTAAACCAATGCTCCCAAAGGTTAGCTTTGTCGCTTTCTCAAAATGTAATATTCTCCGAGGATAGAGGTTGGTTGATATATACAAAATATTTTTGAAGTATATAATAACCGTCAATATAAAATATTTTGCAAACTAAAATTCCAACATGTTCTTTATACCTCCAATGAAGTGTATTACATTTCTTGTACTCCCTGTTAAAATCTACCCTTGTGTATACATTACGGATCTCAATGAAAATTAGCAATCTTCTTCACTCTTTCAAATCGTATGTACATTATTTTTGCCCGATCTTAACTTCAATTTTTGAATAAGCTGTGTTGTTTTTACTGCAGGGCCCTGTAGAGAGACTAGCTGTTGATGCAACACTTAGAGCTGCTGCGCCGTATCAAAAGTTGCGTCGGGAGAAAGATATTCAGAAAAGTAGGAAAGTTTTCGTGGAGAAAACTGACATGAGGGATAAAAGAATGGCAAGAAAAGCAGGAGCATTGGTATCCATGAACTACTTTTGTTTACATCTATTATTAACTTTATTTATATATCTAGCAATAAACTACTTGCTACTAGTTCCTTGTATTTCAGCGTACCTCACCGTTATGATAGTAAATACTCCTACAGGAGTTTGGTTGATGTTAATTTTTGAACTTCCATTGGCATGAATTTATCACTAAAGCGTAAAACTGATGATACGTAAAGTTTGTTCGAACAAAGTTTTAACTGGAATCTCTCAAGAGAGTAAAATAAATTCAAGTACTGATAATACTTGTGCTTGGGGTTCATACGTATATATTTCATGCCAGGTAATATTTGTGGTTGATGCAAGTGGGAGCATGGCATTGAACCGAAAGCAAAATGCTAAAGGCGCTGCACTTAAGTTGCTGGCCGAGAGTTATACAAGCTGAGATCAGGTAAACAAGAGAGACGGTTTTGTTCTGTGCTTTTAAGCATACAAACCTTGCTAGTTAGTAACTGTTCTGCAAAAACAAAACGGCTAAAGCTGATGTAATGAAACCGTCGTGAATATTTCTGGGTAATAATTTGTTTCTCTTTGCTCGGAATGCTGAATAGGTTTCTATTATACCTTTCCGTGGAGATGCTGCGGAAGTCCTGCTGCCTCCTTCGAGATCAATTGCAATGGCAAGAAATCGTCTTGAGAGACTTCCGTGTGGTGGTGGCTCTCCCCTAGCTCATGGTTTAAGCATGGTATGCGCATATTGTGAATCTCTCAATTTGTGGCACGGATTTTTCTGAAATGATCTTTTTTAACTTGTTAATGACATACATTGATACATATCGGATGCCCTTTCCATATTATTCTACGCTGAGTTTCGATCTCATGGCTTAGGTTTCATGGGAGTTGCAGTCCATGAGATCAACTTTGAGACACTATTTCATTGCTGTCATCTCAGCTACAACGAAGGAAGCACTATCAGCTTTGAAAAGTTCGTGATTTCGAAGAATTATCGACTTTCACCATCTCAACGATGCTTATAATATACACAATTGTGAGATATTATACTAGTTTCCTTCCAAAACCAGACCCGAAACACTCGTCGAATCATGTCATATCTGCATTTTTGTGTTCCTCTACCTGTCCTAAATTGGTTTATGTTGATATGTTTGTATATATGCCCTTTTTTCTATCATGATTTTTTCTTGATCTATTGAGCAATAAACAATAAAGAACCTCAGTACTTGTCCGGTACATTTAGATACGAGTACGAGGATATGATCGTTTAAACATTAACGAGAAATCATCATGCATATGGCTTAAATTAATTTATGCTCCCTTTACCTTTCACTCAACAAAGCATTATATTCCTCGCTCCGGCTGTTATATTTCTCGCCCAGGTTCTTGAAAACTTCTCTTTTCTCATCAGCAACACCCTTTTTCGCTGCAGTTGTCGCCATCTTCGTCTTCTCTAAACGAAGCTTCAGGGCTTCGATTTGCTTTTTAAGCTCCTGGATCTCTACAGTTTTCTTCACATGCTGTTTCTGTAGTGTTTCCAACTCTGATGGTGATTTTACGGAAGCTTTTTAAGTGTTTTAGTTTAGTGTTTCATATAATAACAAAAATTAAACACGTTAGAGTTCGCATACTATTTTAAAATTTAGTCCCTATACTTTAGTTTTGCAACATCGAGTTTATATATTATTTTTTATTACAGCTATAAAAGAGCAAAATTGTTTTGTTAGCCCTACATTTACAGTATATATCAATCTGACCCTTTTTTATAATTGCTATGTCAACAGCTAACAGTAAAATTAGATGGAGGTTAATGGAAAGATTAAGATTTTTAAATAAAAATAGAATAAAGGCTAAATTTTAAACTTTGCAATAGTATAGAGACTTTTGATATATTTAAACCAGTAAAAAATTAAGAGAAAAAAGAAGCGATTGAAATAAACTGAAAATACCAAGAATTGAGTACCTGGAGAATTGTAGGAGCTGCCGTTGCCACTACCTCCCATGATGTTTACAAGTATTTCCTGATATATATAAAGATCTTTACTATATATCATCTCGAAATCTTTTCGTATATTTGAAGGATCATATTCGACAATTCACTGCTTTAGCAAGAACAAATAGATATACCAGTTGAGAAAGGGAAGCCATGAAAATTACCTCAAAAACTAAAGCTGTAGAGATCAGGCAAGACAAATTTAGAGAAGCTGTTGTTCAATAAGGTATCTTATTTTTGGTATATTTATGACCGTATCTATCAAACATAAATATGCATGCATGTCACCAACGTGTCAACGTGCATTTATAACCAACCTTTATGAAAACCTCAGCTGTCCTGCTCCTGTAACTAAAACCCAAGCAACTTCAGCCTCTTGTATTTTGCCCACAGGGAGACTGCAGTTGGTGCAACAATGGAAGAACCTGTCTACATTTGGAAGCTGACACCAGCACATGACAAAGAAGGAGGTTTGAAGATTGTGTAATAAAAGCAGACATGGACATATTCCAAAGCTAAATCTGACCTAGATGTCAATTTCTTTGTTCTGTGTTAGGTAAAAAAGCTTCCTCAGGCTTAAGCATTAGCAAAGTAGCCATGGAGACCAGGGATGGACTGATGGAGAGGTTGGAGGGGGCGGTCGCCCACCCTAAAAATTTAAAATTCGTGTACGATTTAGAGTTTTTTTATGTATTTTCTATTGAAAATTTATTTTCACCCCTAAAATTTTATAAGTTCGTCCCCTAGAATTAATAAATCCGCCCCTTAACATAAAATTATGGGTCTTCCCTGATGGAGACACAAGCAAACCATATGATTATATATAGAATCAAACTTTTCAAAACAAAAAATTAGCTCGACATAAAAGTTAGTACCTAAAGTATATCACTTTTTTTTATCTAAGTAATGTCCTTATTTAAAGGATTAATAGTCAAAAAAGGTGCCCAACTTATATACATTTTTTCCAGTTTGGTGCCTAACGTTTTTTTCGGGCCACTTTGGTACTTAACGTTTCATTTCGTAACTCAAATTGCGTTTTTCCAGGATGGACATTAAATTTTTTTCGTTATCCAATAAAAACACGACACGTGACATATTCTGGTATTTTCTTTAATTTTTATTTTTCTAAAAATAAAAAAATCTTTAATTTTATAAAAAAAACTCAAAATCTATAATTTCTCTAAAATCCTCGAACCCAAACCCTAGATCCCTAAATTCCTCCCCTCTCACCACCATCGGCCACCCTTGCCTTCGTCAGCCCCCACGACTGAAAGCCCCATGATCTTGTCGTCGAAAACCAGCAAATGAACCACCGATTGTTTCGTCGACGAACATCAAAAAATGAAGAAAAAAGAGACCGATTGAGCTTCTAACAATGGCTGGAGGGTGGGGGATGTTGAATAGTAAGGTACTCGACGCTTGGGTGGTTAACGGTGAATCGCCGACGTGTGGGGGATGTCGGGTGGTGAGGGAGATGTGATTTGAGGGTTTGTTTGAAAGAAAATAAAATTTTGGGGTTTTTTAAGAATCACATAATTTTAAAGTAATTGAGAAATTAAATAAATAAATAAAATAGGTCATGTGTCATGTTATAATTGGTTAACGGAAAATTTTTAACGGTCATTGACGGAAAAATCTAATTTGAATTACGAAATGAAACGTTAGGCACTAAAGTGGCCCGAAAAAAAATGTTAGGCACCAAACTGGAAAAAAAAAGGTATAAGTTGGCATCTTTTTTACTATTAAGCCTTATTTAAAACTTATATCATGAATAAGTATCTAAAGTATATCATTTTTTTCATTTAAGTACCTAAAGTTTTTTTTTTAAATAAGTATCTAAAGCATATAGAGAGAGAAAAAAAGTTTGATACACAGTCCATGTAAACAAACGTTTACACGTGCTTTTCAAATTTATGGTTAGGGGTTTAGTTTAGGGTTAAAAGTTTAGGGTTTAAAATTTAAGGTTAGTATTTAGAATTTAGGATTTAGGGTTTAGGTTTTAGGATATTAGGGTTAGGAATTTAGAATTTGTGTTTTATAAAGTAAAAAAATATGCTTGTGTAAAATCAGTTTTATACAAGCTTGTGTATTTACGCTATAAAAACTCAAATCTTAAATTCCTAACCTAACCCTAAAAAACTAAACCCTAAACCTTATACCCTAAATTCTAAACACTAACCTTAAATTCTAAACCCTACAACTTAAACCCTTAAACTTTAAATCTTAAACTAAAACTCTAACCCCTAAAACTAAATGGCACGTGGAAACTAAAGTTTACTAGGCTTGTGTATCAAAGTTTTTCTCATATATATATCCCTATATATATATTCTCAAGTTCCTAAAAAGTTGGCATCTGACATTGGTTAAAAAAATACTTCAGATACTTTGACAATAAAATATACTTTAGGTAACTACTTAACTACTTTGACAAAAAAATATTTTAGGTACCTAAATGAAAAAATTAATATACTTTAAGTATTTATTTAGACGAAATATACTTTTAGGTACCCAAATGAAAACGTTACTATACTTTAAATAATTATTTGAGATTCATTATTAAAAGCTAATAACAAGGAAGGTTTGTTTGTACAAAGAAAGAGTAATATGAACATGCCTCTTATTCCGCCCTTTCTATTTCAGTCCAACAAAACAGAAGCTCCTTTCCTTTCTTCATCACCATTTCAATTTCCTTGTGGTTTTGAATCAAAGAAATGGGAAATGAGAAGAAAACCCAAGCTAGGGTTTGGCCAAAAGTTAAGCCTTTCATCAATGGTGGTACATCTGGCATGCTTGCCACTTGTGTCATCCAACCCATTGACATGATCAAGGTTAATTTTTTTCTCTTCATTTTTGGGTTCTTTTCTGTTTTTTAAGGTCCGGGTTTTGCTTGGATTTGTTTTTTTGATTAATAGTTGTTTGGAGCAGGTGAGAATCCAACTTGGTCAGGGTTCAGCAGCATCTGTCACCAAGAACATGCTTCAAAGTGAAGGCATTGGTGCCTTTTACAAGGTTATTTTTTCCCACAATTTCATTCAAGTTTTGATTTTTTTTCTGTTCTTTTCAATCTTCTGAGTCGTGTTTATATGATTGTTTTAACGTTTTCAAGCATTAGATTTTGTTGAAATCTGTTTCCCAGAAGATTGGAATTCAGTACTGTTTTAATTGGATGTGATATGCTGCTTGTTTCTGGATTTGTAGTCTATTTTCAGTTTTTCACAATTCAAGAATGTTGTTAGATTTTCTCGGTTGAATCCGGATGGTTAATGGTATTTCTTGTGTTAATCGGATATTCGGATTCGAACACGAGTGTCCGATATAGGTATATGTAATATGTCCCATTCATAGAGTCTTTCTCGACGAATTGGTCTCACTTGTATTATTTTGGGCTGGGGCTATCAGCTAGGCTGCTCAGGCAACCTACATACACTACTGCACGACTTGGATCATTCAAGTGAATCTCTATGAATGGGACAGATGTCGTTTTCTTCGGAGGCTAAACTTGGATTATCATCGTCGATTCTGGTGTAGCTTTTGAGCGTGTTTCGATTGTTTGTTCTGCAGAATGTTGACAACCAAAGCAATTGAAGCCAATGACGGGAAGCCCCTTCCTCTATATCAGAAGGCATTATGTGGTCTGACTGCCGGTGCCATCGGAGCCTGCTTCGGTAGCCCTGTGGATTGGCGCTTATCCGTATGCAAGCTGATGCCACTCTACCAGCTGCTCAGCGCCGAAACTACTCGAACGCATTCCACGCTCTATATCGTATTGTTGGAGACGAAGGGGTTCTGGCACTTTGGAAAGGTGCCGGTCCGACTGTAGTCCGAGCCATGGCATTGAACATGGGAATGCTCGCCTCGTATGATCAAAGCGTTGAGTTTTTCAAGGATTCCCTCGGCTTAGGTGAAGCCGCAACCGTGGTAGGTAAGAGTCTGAAATATTTCTCTGTAAGTTCTTGGTTTAGTCCGAAGCAGAATCATAGTGTACGAGGATATGACTCTCGATGAATGCTCTTCGTTTTCTTTGTCTCAGGTGCGAGTGCGGTTTCGGGTTTCTTTGCTTCGGCTTGCAGTTTACCATTTGACTATGTGAAGACACAAATCCAGAAAATGCAACCTGATGCAGAGGGAAAGTATCCATACCACTGGCTCATTAGACTGCACCATGAAGACCCTCAAGTCCGGCGGACCGTTGAAATTCTACACCGGATTCCCTGTATATTGTGTTAGAATTGCTCCTCATGTCATGGTACGTACGTTATAAACTTGTCCATATTCGATTCTTGACTCAACTTCGAAGCGAAAGGAGTTCCAAATTATCCCTGATGACACTGAATCTGAAATGTTCTATTATGCAGATGACCTGAATTTTCCTCAACCAGATTAAGAAGATAGAGGAAAAATGGGGTTGTAGAGATCTCAACAATGGAGGATTAAAATCGATGCATCGAAATAAAAGTTCAATTTTTTTCCGGAGTTTATCGGCACTTTTTTCTCTGGTTCTGGCAATCTCATACAGCCTCAAAAGCCAAGCAATTTTGTTTAACAAATTTTGACCGAATTAATCTCAACAAAATTACATTTTCCCTAACAAAATAAAGGAATTTAAAGGGCATAACAAGCAGTTTGAATGAATTCAAGGCACAAAATAACTTATTCAGCATGTATTATTTCCATCCTTGCAATCTTTGGTCAAATTATAAAAGGTTTCTACACGGATCTTCAACCGGTAAAGTACCTCGGTATCCACGGCAGCTCTCATGTATCCGTTGAACTCGACTGGTTTCCCTTGGTTCAGCATAGTTGTCTCGTTGTACCACTCACTCGTGTCACTCCATAGTTCCTTATAATCATCGAGCAAAAGGACCTTGTAATGAGACCACAAGTTATCGAAGTAATTGTAGAACGGCTCGTTTGTCGCGACGTAAAGGTTCCTCCATGGCTGAACCATTTCTTTGACCTTCGTGAGAAATGCGTCAGGGGAAGTATCGGTATCCAAGTGCGGCCAAAGCTGTTTGCTCCGTGCTTTTTCCCCTGGAATCACATGCAGAGGGTCGAAATCCCAGTCCACCCGACCGCTGATCTCGGTCACAATATTCATCAATCACTTCAATTTCCATATCGCATGCCAAGGCCTGCGAATGTACTTAGCTGCTTGCCACTCGCATACCTGGGACCAATAGGTTTCCGGCTCCGGACCGTCGAACTGCCTCCATATGATTGTGCTCTTATCTTTCTTGAGTTGCATTGGTGTGACTTTATAGATCTTTACCTTCTTCACCGGCACTTTTTGTTTAAGTTTCTTATCCCATTGCTTCCAATCTCTCAAGAACTCGCTCTCCCCAACGACAGACGCCATATCCTTAAGATGCTCAAAATCGAAATTAAACCGGAAATCCTTTCCCTCCTCGTCTTTGTTGCTTGAACTGTAAGTCGCGGATAAACATAAGCTCAAATCCATCACAAATGTCCTATTCAAATACATGGCTTCCCCTGAACCACATAAGAAACTCTACAAGTAATGATTCATTCCCTTGCAGTAGTCCCCTCCCCTTGCATAATACAGATACCTCCCTTTCGTAAAGTTCATTTCCAAACCCAAAGTCGGAATCGTATCGTTTATCTCTTCATCACGTATCGCCGGTGCAAGCTTCGGCTTCCGGTTCCCACCGCCACTCGTGTTGTTATGCCGAATCTGAGGTGGCCGAGCATTAATTCCCGAATGCCAGTATGGATCACCTTATAGGTACAATTCTCACTGATCCCGAACTGGAACCTCATAAAATCCCTATAATTTCTCCAAGTCTTCTCTTTTTTGTTCCTAAACCTCCAAAAATACAACACATTCATCCGGTTTCGTCTCGTTGACTGGAGTTCGATACTCCAAGAACACAATTGACTTGAAGGTTTTCAAATTGAATTTCAAATATCAAATCTTTTATAACTCTACTCGTGATTCGATGTTTAAACGTATAGAATATGTATATTTAATTTCATATCACTGTTGGTATAGAAAAAGGGTTCAGCTTGCTTAACCTTACATACAAAGTAAAGAGTGTAATATTCATATCAAATTTATTTAACAGAATGGTCATAGTCATGGTAATGGAAAGTCTTGTAGATAAAATGAGCCAACCATCTTGAAGCTGCAAAGCAAATGATAGCTGTAGATACGATCGCTGTTCTAGCCACCATTGACATCATGTTCTGCTTCGTTGCGGCAACGATCCCAATGGAAATAACGGATATGATCTGAAGCATTACTTCGAGTGCTTTGAGACCTTTATATGCAGTTTCGCAACTCTCGCAATTCACCACATGAGTCCAGTACCTGCACAGTTCCGAATGGAAGTCGAGGCTGTAGCTTATGTTTCTCGGAAAAAGAGTGTTGGATGCGTGTACATGTTCGTATCAAGCAAGGGCACTAATAAAGAGTTGGAGAAATATAACAAAGTTACTAAATTTACCTGTCCATCAGCTGTTCTCTAGGAGGGGATGGAGGAAGAGCTCCACTAAACTTACCTTTCCAATCAATCTCGCCGCCGGCATACTTGTTGAACCACCTTCGGAAACCGATCACAAAGGCATCAGACTTTGTAGGCACAAAACAAGCTTTTTGCCAATTGGTAACCCCAATTTCCATTATCTTACGCTCCTACATTGAGAACAAAAAAGTTTCCATTAGAGTGTTAGACATGGGTATGTGTTTGATGCAACTGAGTTCGATTTTACCGCCGTCTGTACCAATATCTAAATATACTTCAAGCAGAGATGCAAGATACGGATACTTCAAGAAAAAACAACATAATATTTTGAATGAAACTCATCAACAAGCCAGATAGAAAGGAATCACCTCAACATGAAGAAGATACAAATCAGAGTCAAAAAACAGATTTGATTGAATGTGAAACATCCATCTCGGAACAATTTTGTCAATCCAAACACCAAAGTTTCTTGGGAAAGTCCAAATCACCCTGCTATTACCTGGACTAACCGGAATACACATAAAAATCAAAGAAAGTCTTTGATTTGGTGGTGGTGCCAGCACAAATTACTGTGTATGAGTAAAAAACCACTGGTAAAACATAAAATAGTTAAACCAGCTGTTCTGAACCTTTTGGAATCCAGAAGATGTTGCAGATCCATTTCCTTGATCATCCTCGGGACCGGTAGCAGCATCGGCGTAAGCATGAAAGATGCAAGGTGCAATAAAGTATGAGCTGGTCCCGTCCTGCTTTCCGGTGTAACCATTTATGTCCAACTTCTTGATTTGCATCTCATATGGTTTGCCTCCTTCTCTGTCAACCTTCACTGAGAACCAGAATGTACAATTTTAGATGCATGAATTCCATATCTTGAAATACATGAAGAACTTCTTCCTTAGGTTCCGGACCGCGTCCTAGTCCATAATGTGCATACGGAATATGAGCAGGATCCATAAGATTTTCAATCAAGATGTCACACCTGAAAACACAAAAGATAGTGTCTTGAACAAATTTCAGCAAACATTGATGATTTTACGCCTCGTATGTTACTCGGACTCTTGAAGAAACTTTCAACAAATAAGACGAGCTGCATACCCATAAGGAATATCTCTGTTTGCCATCACCTTCGAAAACGAAGGATCATCCAATGCAGGAAAGTGAGGCTTTTTGTTCTTTATAATATCTTTGTATTGAGGATCGGCGTTTGGCCAAACCCACACAATATCATGCTGCACCGTGCTCGGATAAACAGCCACACATGCTTTCTTGAATGTATGCACCTGCAAATTCGAAAGCGAAGTTACCCCTTTTGCCAATAACATCACACGCGATTACTGAACATGAACTATGATACAAAATCAACATTGTATGAAGAAAAACAGTATATATACACACACTATGTTAACTGAACTCGAGTGATCAGTGAAGAATGTATATATATAGGTATAAACAGAGATTGGGCTTAAGTACTATAGAGGAAAACAAATTTGCATGTAGCCTAGTTTCTAAATGCTTATTTGGTTGGTTTGATTGACAAGAAACTTTTAGTAAGGTCTTGTTTTCGAGTTTTGTGGATGGAGAAAGCAGTGCTGGAAAAGCTTTGCCATTAGTTGTTCCTTGATCAAGGGCGAACCTAAAAATTTAGGCCCTATTGATAAATATTAGAAAAAATTGAATTTTAAGACTAAACACCTAATAACTAATATTGAAAAAAATGAATTATAAGAATACACATCTAATGACAAATATTGGGGGGAAATTGAGCCTCTTATCGCAACTATCCGAAAAAATGAATTTTAATAATAGACAATTGAAGAAATTAGACTCTAATTTCTAAGACAAAAATTGCTTAAGTTTTAACTCCGAAAGTTGATAAGAAATCTAATTTCTAAGATAATAACAACAAGAAGAAACAAAAAGAAAAGATTAAATTGGATGAACATGAATTGAAAGCAAAGGGGTTACTGGAGGTCCATCGGCGGGAGCTTGAGGAATGATTTTGCAGTCACCATTACCAGCAAAGCACCAACCATGGTAAACACACTGCAATCTGCCCCATTGATCGATTCTTCCCTCCGACAAAGGAGCCAATCTATGGGGACAAGTATCATCAAACACCTTTCATTCATTCTCATTCCTATCCCACCACACCACAAGATCAAGCCCCAATATCCTCTTTGCATGCGGCTTCGTTTTATCCAAATCGCACACTGGTATCACCGAGTACCACTGTGAATACCAATCGAACTCCTCTTTCCCACCGTCAACCTCAACTTCCGGCTGCGGTGGCTCAATGGATTCCGCTGTTAATGATGGGGAAGGTGACGATGTTGTAAACAACCTGGATTTCGATAGATTTTTGTGAAGTGGTGTGAAAGATGAAGTGAACCCAGATTTCAACATAAAGTTGTGAAAGTTGGGTTTATGAAACTGGGTTTTACTGGTTAAAATGTAGGTGCAGAAACAATGGCAGAAGAAGCTCTGAGAACATCCATGGCTGCTGATTTTCGTTTTCTTTGAACTCCTATTTTAGCTCACGAGGGAAGAAAGAAGAGTTAAATAACTCGTAGCTGAGAGTGTTGAGCGTGTAAGCAAGTGAAACGAGTACTGAGTTGACTAGTAATTGGTTGAAAACAGCTTCCTAAGCTTTGCATGGTTCAAAATGAAGGGAACGAGTCATGAGTTAACAGGCCCGTTCCAGGCCACCCAACAAGGACGACTGCCCAGGACCCACCGTCTGTCCTATACTAGAAACAAATAAAGAACTGTTTGTTTTTTTATTTATTTAAGCACTTCTCTCTGAATTTAGATTATATTTTATAAAGATTTATTATGGGAATGACACTTTTAATTTAATCTTTTTATTTATATCATAAATTAAATTTTTAATTTTATTTAAAATTGTTTAAAATTTATGCATTAGTGGAACTGGAACCCACCACCCCTAATTAGATATAAAAAATCATTACAGTTTATTTAGTTCAAGCATTAGTGTGTTCTAGGATCATAATTAATATTTTAATAATAGTTTAATTTTTTCATATTTATTATTAGAGGTCGATTTTTTAATACTTGTTAGTATTTTAATTTTTTTCTATATTTATTATTAGGGTTATCCCGTAGAATTATTTTTCAATTTTTGTTGTTACAAGTCTAAATTTATTTTAATACTTATTATCAAGAACTTATTTTCTTCAATATTTGTTATTAAATATAAACTCTTAAAGTTCAAATTTTTTTTAAATACTTGACAAACGGGCCTTTTGAGTTAACTAGGAATTGGCCTGAGAAAACAGCTTGTGAGCTTTGTGTGGATCAAAATGAAGAGGACGAGTGATGAGTTGACTAGGAGTGGAACTAGGAAAACAGTTCTGAGCTTTGCGTGGCTCAAATTGAAGGGTAAAAGCTTCATTTATTAGTCTCTGAGTTTTTCTATATTTCATTTATTAGTCTTTGGATTTTTCTAATATCATTCATTCTTGACTTGAACTTTGACTTTTATAATATAGATTAATTAAATCGTGTCAAGTCGAGAAAAAATGTGGTAGTTGAATTTATGAGCATTATTTTAGGATGAGTCTGTCACGTTCGACGAGCACCGATGAGTATTATTAACGATGATCATTGATGAGCATTGTTAATTTAATTTATAAAGATTTAAAATTTAAAAGACTCGTTGTATAATTATAAATTATTTAAAAATCAAAAGGTAAATTGATTAAAATACTTTTTTATTTTTTATTTTCTTTTAAACGTAATTAAAATAAAATACCTACCCATAAATCACAAAACCCTAATTTTTTTTCTTTGAAAGTCTATTCGCCGCCGCCGCTAGCCACATTCGCACCGCCGCACCTTCGTGGCCGCCGTTGAGCCCTGCCGACATTCTCAATCTTTCTTGCAATAAGGTAATTTATCCCCAATTTTCCATTCGAACCCTAAATAAATTTAATTTCAGTATCGATACACTCTGTTTGGAGTTAAATTTCAGAAGCCATTTTTCGTATCGGTACGCATTTAGTACCAGTACGCTTAGACCGGGTATCGGTACGCATTAAACATCGTACCGGTACGGAAGCCGGATTGCGATTCAGGAGTTTAAAATTGGAAATGGAATTTAGGGTTCTAACATACAAATTAGAGTTCTATTCCGGTAATTGGATTCTAACATGGGAATTAGGGTACTCAATTTGGGAATTAGGGTTTTCCATTGGCTTAATTTTAAAAATTAAGGTTAGGGTGGTAGTTAGGTTTGGGAATTAGGGGATTAGGGGGTGCAGGAATTGGGATATTAGTTAAGGGGATGCCGAAATTGGGTGGCTGACTGGACGGGAATACCGGCGAGTGGACAATGACGGCGGTGACTGGCGGCCAAAACACTAAATCGAATTAAATTTATTTAAGGTTCGAATGGGAGAATTGAGATAAATTACCTTCTTACAAGAAAGGTTGGAAACGGCGGCAGGGCTCAACGGCAGCCACGAAGGTGCGGCGGCGGATAGAATTTCAAAAAAATTAGGGTATTGTGATTTAGGGTAGGTATTTTGATCCAATTATGTTTAAAAGAAAATAAAAAATGTATTTTAATCAATTTACCTTTTAATTTTTAAATAATTTATATTTATACGGTGAGTCTTTTAGATTTTAAATCTTTATAAATTAAATTAATAGTGCTCATCGGTGCTCGTCATTAGTGATGCTCATCGGTGCTCGTCTAGTATTGTAGAATTTTCCATTATTTTATTATTTAAAGGTTGGTTAAATTTTTTTGAGTCAAAATAAGTTTAGTTAATTTAAATTGAATCGAATTAAATATATTTGTTTAAATTTTTGTCCAAATTTAAAAATAATTACTTATAATATTATAATACTAATTGATTCGAAATTAAACGAGTATGTGTGTGTGTTCACTTTTCATATTTTTTTCTCACATATATGTAATGTTTGTACTGATATTTAATAAATTAAATATTATCTAATATAATATATATATATATATATATAGAATATGACCACGGAAGTTTTATTATAACCATAGAAGATATCACAATTACAACGCATTCAGGAAAGAAAATAATGAGACTAATCTAATAAATTTTTTACAACTCAAAAACAAAGAAAAGTGAAAAACTTTTATGGAGATAAGCATACCATCAAAATATATATATTGAATATGGCCACTGAATTTTTATTATAACCATAGAAGATATCACAATTACAATGCATCCAGGAAGGAAAATAATGGGACTAATCTACCCAAATTTCTTACAACCCAAAAACAAAGAAAAGTGAAAAACTTCTATGGAGATAAACATTCCATCAAAATTCAGAAGCTTCATGAATCTCTTTGTTTCTATCTAATCGTGATTCATAACTGATGAAAAAGGAGTGGTGAGCAATCCAAACTATCAGACAAAATGTTCTGCTATCCAGGACTGATTACATAGGCAAGCAACCATCAACCGAGTGGGGATCTAACTTTACGTGACCACCGACAAAATCATAATCAGGAACTAGCGTCGATTAAAAACTCTAATATAATATATTTTTAGTGTTATTTTTTAAAGAAGGAAATTTTAGGACAATGTATTAATGAAAGAACAAAGAGTCAAGGAATTGATCAAAATAAAGAATTTATAAATAGTTGTGCTTGGAGGATCAAATGGAACAAAACACAAAGTTGAGGGATTAAATAGTAAAAAAATGAAAATTGTTGTTAAAAATAAGAACTGAAATCACATGTGTATTCTAAAGTCATCAGAAAGAATGTGATTTAAATTTAGTCAAAATGAATTTAAAATAAATGAGTAATTAAAAAAATACGAAATTAATTGACTAAATTACAAAATTATTAATTTACTTAACTAAAAATTAGAATAACGTTTTAATTTTTAGTTTTTATTTATTATTCAAACTTTACAAATTAAAATTCGGCTCGAACTTAAAATTCCAACTAAAAATTAACTTGACTCAATTAAATTAAAATTTATTTTTTTAATCGAATCGAACTTTACTAGTAACAAACTAATTGAAGGCTGACACATGAATTATTTGGGGAAAAAATAACCATGGCTATTGTGCCCTAAACTGTTGAGTGTTGAGAGTATATTGGGACATGCAAGTGGAGCATATATATTTTATCATAATTTTTTTTTAATTTGGTCATCAAATAACCATTTGTTATCATTTTCAAGGGTAAAAATGAAAGAAAATATGATAATGACACATATAACCTAGCTATGTAACTAGTTCATCAGGTTCGATCCCCTCAAACTCATTATTATTTTTCTTAAGTTTTTTTATCAGCAAATATGATTTTATTTAAAGATGTTAAAAAACAAACACTAAAAATTATTTAAAAACTCTTGAATTTATTAATATTGATTTTATGTCTCATCAAAAGTTTCCTCCTCATCGAAAGAAAAAAAAAAGTATAACACGATTAACTAAGAATACAACTTGAAACGAATAAAATGACACCTTTACTATCAGCAACCCCTAAAACAATGCTCAAAATTGACCTTCGTATCACCTAAAAACAACACAATACATCCACAACGAATCTCATCATCTTTTCTCAACAATCCTTTCCTTGACCTTTCATAATATTAAAGATGTCCTAAATGATATCTTTTTTTTTTCTTCCGATAGTTGATATCGCTACCAATTTATCCAACTCTAATGTAACACAAGCTTCGCGTATAAGTGCCTCATCGAGGTCCGAAGGAAGATCGTCGACAAAATTTTTAAAGTTCGTTATAAAATATTTTTTTTGATCGGCTTTTTCATCGCTTGCTTTTCACCACTTCTGTTCTGTTGTCAAAATAATATATACCCGATTAGGATCAAAAGTCATAGCATCACCCATATTTACCATTAAGATTATGACACACATTCCCATCTTTCTTACGGTTAAATTTATTAAATTATTTACAATTAAAATAATGATCAAATTGAAATAATTTGTAAATATTAAAGGTTAATTTATAAATTATTTTAAATTAAAATTAAATTGACAGAATATATAAGTTATGAAAATTAAATTTTTTATTACATTATACCATACATCATTTTCAATAAATTTGAATAAAAATAGTAGAATGATCAAAATCGAAAAACAATAATAGTTAAATGATTAATAGAAAAAGCGGGTTCAAGTAGCTTAATCTTACATGCAAAGTAAAGGGCTTCATATTCACATCAAATTTACACAACGGCGTGGTTATAGTCATGGTAATGGAAAGTCTTGTAGATGAAATGAGCCAACCATCGTGAAGCTGCAAAGCAAATGATAGCCGTAGATACGATCGCTGTTCTAGCCACCATCGACAACATGTTCTGCTTTGTCACAGCAACAAACCCGATGGAAATAATGGATACGATTTGCAGCAATACTTCGAGCGCATTGAGACCCTTGTACGCTGTTTTGCAATTCTTGCAGTTCACCACATGAGTCCAGTACCTGCAGAATTTCGAATGGAAATCGAGTTTGTAGCTTGTGTTTCTCAGGCCAAAAGTACTGGATGCATGTACATGTTTGATACGGATATGCTCAGTCTTTTAATATTCGGAAGGATATATCACCGTACTTATATCCGGATATATGCGTAATGCAGGTATTGGATACAAGTACTATTGAAGAGTCGGAGTAATATAACAAAGTTACTAAATTTACCTGTCCGTCAGCTGTTCTCTAGGAGGAGATGGAGGAAGAGCTCCACTATAATTCCCTTTCCAATCAATCTTGCCTCCGGCATACTTGTTGAACCACCTTCGGAAACCAACCACTAATGCATCCGACTTTGTAGGTGCAAAACAAGCCTTTTGCCAGTTGGTAGACCCGATTTCCATGATCTTACGCTCCTACATTGAGAAATAAAAAGGTTTTGATTACGAGTGTCACATGTTCAATGTGTATCCCTATAAATGTATGTTAATCATAGATATCGAACACGAGTACTTCATGAAGAACAAGAAGTTGGAGCAACATAATACTTTGAATGAAACTCGTCACCGATGCAGACATAAAGGGATCACCTCAACATGAAGAAGATACAAATCAGAATCAAGAATCAGGTTTTGTCCAATGTGAAACATCCATCTTGGAACAATTCTGTCGATCCAAACACCAAAGTTTCTCGGGAAAGTCCAAATCAATCTGCTATTACCAGGACTAACTGGAACACACATAAAAATCAAAGAAAGTCTTCGATTCGGCGGTGGTGCCTGCACAATCAAGGAAATTCTGCAGTTGTATAAGATGCTACAACGGACATGACAGTCTGCTGGTTCAAGCAGCCGATCCGGTCCGGGTTTTTAATGGCTGATGAATGGTAAATAACAACATAGTGAAGTGAACATAGAACCTTTTGGGATTCAGAAGATGCTGCAGATCCATTTCCTTGATCAACCTCGGAATCAATATCGGCATCGGAACCAGCGAAAGCATGAAAGATACAAGGTGCAAAGAAGTACATATTGCTCCCGTCCTGATTTGCAGCATAACCATTGATATCCAACTTCTTGACTCGCATCTCAAGTGGTCTGCCCCCTTCTCTGTCAACCTTCACTGCGAACCAAAACGTACAGTTTTAGAAGCACGAATTCCGTGTCTCGAAATTCATCAATAACTTCTTACCCGTAGGGGTCCGAGTGCGCATTAGTCCGTAATGCGCATACGGAACATGAGCAGGATCCATTAGATTTTCAACCAACACATCATACCTGAAACATGCAAAGTTAGTTTCCTGAACAAATTTCAGCGAACATCGATGATTTTACGTCCCGTGTTACTCGGAGTCTTCGTATTCATGTTTGACACATATTCAATAACTTTTCAACAAAGAAGATGAGCCATGGAAGTTGCATACCCGTAAGGAATATCTCTGTTTCCCATCAACTTTGTATATGAAGGATCATCCAATACAGGGATATAAGGGGGCTTTTTCTTCGTTAGAATATCTTTGTATTGAGGATCAGCATTTGGCCAAACCCACACAATATCATACTGCACCGTGCTCGGATAAACAGCCACACATGCTTTCTTGAATGTATGCACCTGCAAATTCGAAAGCAAAGTTATATAAGAGCTACACAGCACACAAATTTGCTGAAAATAAACTATGTTACAAATTCAACATTGTACGAAGAGAGACAGTGTATATATATATGGGTAAACTACATCCAAGTTCACTTAATTAGGGATAAACCGAGGGTGCTAAATTTCATATTCTCATATATTTTTTGTACTTTCTTTGTAGTTTTTTATCATTGATCTAAGTTTGCACCCCTAAAATTTTATAATTTCGTGCCCCTAAATTTCTAATATAACTCCTTAACAGTTCGCATCTCTGACATTTCTGAGTCCGTTCCTGCACTTAACTATAATTTTAGTAATAAATATGTCATTTTTCTTTTAAAAGTTACAACAAGTCACTCAATTAAAAAAAATTGTTACAAACATGTCGCTCCACTTACAAACATGTCTATTAAAAAATTGTTACAAACATATCACTCAATTAACATATTGTTATAAACATGACACTTTTCTTCTAATGTGGAATGGTATGATCACCATTTTAATCTAAAAACTTATACAGTCTATCAATTTGATCCTAACTCGAAACAATTTAATAAATTCAACTTTTGATATTTAAAAATTTCATCATTTTATTATGTATTTTTCTCCTAAATTATTTGTACTTATCCCAGAAATATTATATCACTTCCTTGATACTTTTATGGTATTATAACAACTTAAAGAGCAACTTGTTGATTTGTTATGGTAGAATGTAGTTATCGAACTACTATAATAACTTACCTAGTTTAACCTGTAAATATATATACATAAACGCACAAACTATGTTAGCCGAACCAAGTGATTGATATGAATTGAAATCAAAGGGGTTACCGGGGGTCCATCAGGGGGAGCTTGAGGAATGATTTTGCAGTCACCATTACCGCCAAAGCACCAGCCATGGTAAACACACTGCAATCTGCCCCACTGATCGATTCTTCCCTCCAACAACGGAGCCAATCTATGGGGACAAGTATCATCAAACACCTTTCATTCATTCTCATTCCTATCCCACCACACCACAAGATCGAGCCCCAATATCCTCTTCGCATGCGGCTTCGTTTTATCCAAATCACACACCGGCATCACCGGGTACCACTGTGAGAACCAATCGAATCTCTATTCCCCGCTGTCGACCTCGACTTCCGGCAGAGGTGGTTCGACGGATTTCGTCGTTGGGGACGATGATAAGGTCGTGAACAACCTGGATTTCGATGGGTTTTTATGAAGAGGGTTGAACCGGGATTTTGATGGGAAACTGTGAAAGATGGGTTTATGAAACTGGGTTTTGCTTGTTGGAATGTACAGTACTGCAGGGACAATGGCAGAAGAAGCTCTGAGAACATCCATGGCTGCCTGTTTTCTTTGGTTTAAACTCTTTTAGTTCACAAGATTAATCAGAGAGAAAAGAGAAGTTGAGGCTGGGAGAGGTTGGGCGCGTAAGCGAATGAAACAGACACGGGGAGCTAATCAGTTAATAGAGCACCGAGCTTTGTGAGGCTGAAATTGAATTCGCCATTGATCTCGTGTATGTACGTGGTTTTGCATAAATTCATGTGATAAATACGTCCTCGGTCCCTTTAAAATTGTTTCAATTGATTTTTCACATAATTTTCGGATAAAAAATTGTATAAAAACATGTCGTTTAAAATGACAATTATATTTTTAAAAAATTAAATTTTACTTTATTAGAAAACTAAAATTAGGTGTAGAGAAAAATATGTCTAAATTGTTGAGTTTTTAAAAAAGACAATTTAAGTGTGCGTGTGGGATGTTTAAACAGTTAATTCAGTCGGTGGCCTAATTGAAAATTTTAAATAACCTGATTTTTTTCAAAAACAATTAACCGAACCTTCGATCAATTTTTTAATTAACCGAAATTTATCATTAATTTTCTTAATCAAAATTATTACACAATAAAAATTCTTGAAAATACATTTTAGTTCACAAAGATAATTTGTATGTAATTTAAACGATAAAAATATTAGAATTTTAGATTAAATATTATTTGTTTCATATAGAGAAAAAGTAGGTGTTAGAAATTTAATGGGTATGAGCTTAATATATTTAATTTTTATTATATTTTGGGTAATTAACTGACAATCAAACTTTAAAAAAAATATTTTAGGGTAAACCACAGAAGTAGTTTCTATACTTTTAGAGTACTTGCATTTTGATCATTAAACTTTTAAAACTTACAATACAATCACTAAACTTTTAATTTACTTTTACAATGATCAATGTTATCATTTTTCGTTAATAACAACTGACGTGGTAAGTTAAAATTTTTCCAATAAAATAATATTTTTGATAATTATTGATTTAGACCTTCTGTAGACCGTCAGATGATGGTAAATAAATCACTAAAATTATTTTTTATTCTTTTTTAAAAAAATTATTTTTTATTTCTTCTTATGATAATCTTATCATTTTTTATTATTAAACTTAATCATCCATTTACTATCATTTAAGAGTTTAAAAAAGTGTAAAACTTTTAAATTTTGTTAGCGTAAAAAGATCTATCTCTGATTTATATATCTATTTGTTTCATAATTTACATTCAATAATTAAATTATAAAAATATTAATAATACAATCATAGAATACTACGAGTGTGTAAAACAACTTTAAGGACGCGTACAAAATCAATCCTTCAGTAGTAGATTTTTCCTTACCTATAAATAGTAAGATATTAATTGCTTATGTTCTATTTCACGTGTATTGTACCAATTATAATGTCAATTGAGTTATATTTAAACGGTTTCAAAAGGTGTTTTGAAAAACATAAAATGTTTATTTTAGACATTACATTCAAAATAGAAAAGAATTGGAGATATAAACGAGGACAAACGAGTACTTTTGTTTAAAAATACTTTTGAAAAAATTAAAAATTATGATGAATAATTATTTGAGAGGAAAAAATTAAAATTTATGGTGAATGTGGAGATTTTCAATCTATTTTTTTCAATCTATAACTTGTAAAAAATTTCTTTTTTTTATTCATAGTTTTTATAGGATTTTTCACGTAAAATCTATACATTTTATTTGCGATTTTGTTGTCAACAGAAAGTATGGGATTTGAAGGTCAAAAAATGGTGAAATTCCATTGAAACTGCCAAAAATTTATATTATTTTTCCTTGGAAAAAATAAATTCCTATAAATCAGATGTCAAACTTATGATATGAAATGAACAAATAAAAGAAATGTTTGCATCTTCTAAGTTTTGAAAATAATACCTAAAATCATTTTCTGTATTCACACTAAAAAGAATGAACTACTTGTAAAAAAAATGTATTTGTATGCATCAAAAAATTCTTCAATGCAGACCTTTCTGCAATAAAACTCCTTTCCTGAGAATAGGTAAACTTTGGGTTCTCATCTCTTCACTCATAGCAGCTGCCGGTTCGGATAGTTTCGGATTTAGGCCGCTGGTGTGTCGAGGAAAAAAGTATGTTTTCGTATGGCCATTACTTCTTGGAGATAAGTTCACTTGTTCCAATGCCCTGAATTTGCGCTCTAATGGGAAATCTCTAACACAACCAATCCGGGGACCTGCCCCTGTAGTCCATTTGCATGACAATTGCTTGCCCAATTGATATGATTTCATGCCTTTCTTAGAGTTAATCCTTTGGAGGATCGATGCGGCAATGGCTTCGACATTATGATTGGTTCCATCGATCTTCTCGTGTAATGGATAATGCTCATTTTAGGAGACTTGTGTTCAATTGTTCTTCTATAAGGTGTTCTTGTATTGTCAAAGGGTTAAGATTTAAGAATATGTATAATAGATGTTACTTTGTAATTATCTTTAGAATATTAAAAAAATGATGTATTTGAAAAGATGATTGGTGTCGTTTCAACGTTGTGTATAATAAATTGAATAGAAATTATTTGTCTGTGTTTTTATTTATGTCTCACATTAAAAAGTTAGGTTTAGGGTTTATGGTTATAGTTTATGGTTCAGGGAATTGGTGTATAGTGTAACTTTTAGGATTTAAAATTTAAAGCTAGAGTTTAAAATTTATTTTTTCTTTAAATTTTACTTTCAGTGTTGGGACATAAAAAAATATCGAAAAAAGACAAAAAAATTATCCATAATAAATCATTTTCACTTACAATGCAACAAGTAATTATCTTTAGTTTAATATTAAAATGTGTTGCGACTAGAGATGATTATGGGTTGGACCGAATTTTTAATCGATTTGTATTTGATTCAAAAATTTTAAAACTTCCACTTCAATATGATTCAACTCGACGTCTAATATTTTTTTTACTCAATTTGAATTTTAGGTAAAATTAAATTTTGATCTGACTTGATATAAATAAAAAACATTTTTCTTTTTTATTTGATAATATATTAAAATAATTGAAAAAATGTAGAGGGAGACATAATAATAATAATTATCTCTTTTTTATTCTTAAGAATATGTAGACCGATTAAAAATATGGAGATTGAGACATAGCAATTATCTCTAAATACTTATAACAAATTATACTATTATATCAGGTAGAATATTTTTCACTCTAAACTTGACTTGATTTATCTTCTACAAAACCATACGCAAATTTAAATTTTTTAAAACAAAATCTGAGCCTTTACAATTATATTGAAACCCGTTGAATCTGTATCAAATAATCATCCCTTATTACGACTATATTATTTATTGGCCTAATATACTCAATCCGTATAGTTTATTCTTAGATGAGGATTTTTTTTAAAAAACTCGAATTACTACTTAATGATAAAAAATATATATTAATGTAATTTTATTATATATAATGATTATGCTTTAACTCGGATGGTATTATACATGTACTTTGAAGTAGAGACAATTTCTGCTATATACACAGCCTTATACTCCCCATTTATAGTACACAAGGTTCTTCATTATTCAAACTGTCCTATGATCTTATAAATCCATATCTTTCCTTTCTTTCTTTTTTTAATTTTTTTTATATAATTTATGTGTTCAATAATTGGGTTATTATTCCGTTTCAAAAATAATAACTATGTTATTATTCTATGGGGGAAATTACTCCACACAAGTATGTCTAATTTTACTTTAAACTCACTGATCTTAAATCTTAATCCTTAAACGCTAAAACATAAATTCTAACCATTTGTTTTAAAATATAACCCCTTCAATCTTAAATACTTAATTAGATCTTTAAACCTTAAATTAAACTCGCTTAAGGAAAACAAATTTTCTATGTTGCTCAATAATTACCTTTCAATGAAATGCTTTCATTTTCATAGCAACTGAAATAAGAATAAGAAAAAGAAGAAGAAGAAGAATTTGATATATTGACAGTGTAATTTTTTGAACACAAAATATGTACGTATAAACTCTAAAATAAAAATCTCTGACTTTAAAATTTAAACTCATAAATTTTAAATTAAACTCTTAAACCTTAAAATATATATGTTTGTATAAACTAAAATTTACACTAATAATGTGTAAAATAATTTTTCCAATAATGATAATAGACTATAAATTTAATAGTTAATGTGGTCTTATTTTTTGTGTCTGACTTTAGAATTCAATCATAATTTTTTACATTTTGTTAGCTCATATAAAGATAGACATTAGTCCGAACATGTCCTTAGTTTAATGATAAAATTGAAGCATAAGAATTTTTAACATCATATGTATAAATAACATATATGAATCTTTAATAAAAAATTTATTAAATTTTAAATCTCATCATATGTAACTCGGATTTATATATTTGGGATTAATGCAAATGGTAAAAAGAAAATAAAATAAATAGAAGAAGATTCAAATGGAAGAAAGCAACAAATAGTCAAGCCCTCCATGTACTTTACACTTCATTACTTGAAATGCATACACACACACGCACGCGTAGCCCAAAAATTCAACACACTATTAAGCTATTATAACAAAGCAAAAAACAAGAATAAGAGTACTAATTAAACTATGGGTAAACTACCCTCATGGTCACTAAATTATTGGTTCATTTATGTTTTGACCATTGAATTAAAATTATTGGTTCAAATTCAAACTGGGTTACCTCTCATTCTCTTGTTATTGAATCCGATAGTAGTTTGTGTGTTAGATGCTTTGATAGTCTTGTTTTGGCCTCCTTCGGCCTTCGAAGATGTTTTTATGCAGTGACATAACTTTTGCGGATGTCATTCATCGATGATTCGATTCTCTTATAGAGAGGAGAATTGCGATGCAAATTTTTTGGCTAAGGGTGGCATTGGTCGTGACCGACATTTCCTTTTTGGCAGCGGATTGAGTCCTATTAAGGGTACATGTTTTGGTTGTGGCGGGTGAAGTGGTTGCAGCGGGATATGTTGTGCTAGTGTGGTTTGTATTCATAGGAGCAGTCTTATTGTGATTTGTTTTCTTTCGTGTTTTTCTCTATAAACAATATGGTGGTATGAATAAAGCTTTGGCACTCTTTTTTCCTCTCGTTCTTAATTTGACTCGGATTGAATCAAATTGTGAATGAGTTTTAATAATGCCTATTTTCTTTTAAAATTTTTGTCAACAAGTCACTAAATTTTCAATTTGGCTTCAACAATTAAAAAAGTTTGTATAAGAACACATTTGGTCCTCATTCCTTGTACATTTCTAACTAAAATTAAGATCAAAATGATATAATGTATAAATAATGAGAATCAAATATGTTATTATATAAATTTACTTAAGTGCCGCATCAACAATTCTGTCAACAATTAACAGTTGATGGTTTGGTTGAAACCAAATTTAAACTTTAGTGGCCCAATTGACTAAATCTTTAGTTCAGTTGTCAAATTGGAATCGAGTTAATAATTTAATAACTTTGGGAGTAGTTTTTCCTGAAAATATTGTGTCGGAAAGTAGCATGTACAGTACACTATACAGCCTACGTAGAAGACTTAATTCAAACCTTTTTGTACTATAATATCAACCCCTTTAAAATAAATAAAATAAATATATATTGGTCGGATTTACACCTAAACTATAGATGGATCTGGTCGGGTTGAAATCAGATAATATAATAAAGTATTTTAAGGCACAACATTGATATATAATCGAACTCATTAAATAACAATAATTATAGGGTAAATTATACAGATGACCACTTAATTATGAGGTTAGTGTCAATTTGACCACTATACTTTTAATTTTGGCAAATATACCACATAACTATTTAAGTGGTTCTAATGTAGCCACATGTCGTTAAAAAACGAAAAGTTTGATGGAGCTGTTAAATAAATTGGTATAATTACATATTTAATCCTCGTTATTTACACAATCTATCAATTTAACCCTAATTTTAATTTAATAATAAATAAATAAATAAATTATTTAATTAGGTGGTAATACATGCCACCACCTTATTACTTTAGCTATTTTTATTTAATTAAATAAATTTATTTTTCTCCTCCAATCAAATAGTGACTAGTGTCATTTGATCGGAGAGAAAATAAATATTAGCTGTGAGGGAAATCAGACGTGGGTGTGCTTGGTGGGGGAGGCATGGTTTTGCCGCTAGACCAAGCCTAATTTTGTCATATAAAATGCAACCGTTTAATATATGTTTTAATTGATTGTTTATACCAGGAAAACTAAATAAATGTTGATTAAGTGGATTCGAACATGAAATACTTAGAACGCATAAAAACATCTAAACTAATAAAATAAATCTAATAATTAAATTAAAGTTAACAACATTTTATATATATTTTAATTATAGTTAGTGTACGATTTAAAATAAAAATAGTTTTAACATTGTTGTATTTTTAATCTAAATTTAATATATTTTTTCCGCATTAATTTTTATAATTTCACATAACAATCGTTGAATTGGTTTTTTATTTTAAATCGTATATTAAAAATACAAAAATATTAAAACTATTTTTATTTTAAATCGTGCACTAACTATAATTTAAAATATATAAAAAATATTATTAACTTTAATTTAATTATAAGATTTATTTCATTAGTTTAAATGTTTTATGCATTATAAGTGTTTCGTGTTCGAATCCACTTAATCCGTATTTATTTGCTATTCCTGGCATAAACAATCAATTATGACATATATTAAACGGTTGTATTCTATATCACAAAATTAGGCTTGGCTTAGTGGCAAAACCATGCCTCTTTCACCAAGTATACTCAAGTTTGATTCCCCTCGTAGCTAGTTTGGTTGTATTTATTTTCTTATTCCAATCAAATGGTGGCACAAAATTAAAGTCCTCCAATAAGATGGTGAATGTGTCATCACCATCTAATTGAATAATTTATTTATTTATTATTAAATTAAAATTAGAACGAAATTGATAGATTGTGTAAATAATATACCAATTTTTTTAACATCTCCGTCAAACTTCTCGTTTTTTAACGGGCTACATTGGAACAACTTAAATAGTTATGTGGTACATTTGCCAAAATTAAAAGTATAGTGGTTAAATTAACATCAACTCCATAATTATGTGGCCATATGTATAGTTTATCCATAATTGTAATATATATTATAAATAAGTTTGTTTGAATGATTATAATTGTCGATGAATTGCAGCTTTTTTGAAAAAAGTACGTGAAAAAATGAAATGTTGATCGATAGTTGATTGAACCTCTACCAATTAGTATTGTAATTTTATGTACTAATACAAATTTCTTATGACATGAGTTCGAACTCTGAACAACATTAGTTTACCTTGGTGAGCCCTTCCAACATTTTCATAGAGACTATAGGGCGCTCCAAACCTTTTTTCATTAAATAGAGATGTATTACATTCGAAGGTAAATGTCGAGATTCGAACTTATACAAGATAAAATAAGATGAACATCATTAACCACTCAATTAATGGATCTCTCGCAACACCCTCTTTAAGAATATAGAAAGGAAAACTACACTGGTGGTCACTAAGCTATCACTGTTTTCCTGTTTTGGTCCCCAACTAATTTTTCAACAAAACCGTCTCTCTCGTTAAATACCTTTCATGTTTTGGTCTCCGCCGTTAAAAATCAAACGGAATTGCTGACTTTGCAATTTTTCTTTATTTTCCACGTCAGCGTCTCTCTCCTTGTCAGCATATTAAAAAATATTATTTATTCGACGAACCAGGAGGTGACACGTGTTACCTCCTGATTTTGAACAAATTAGAGTAAAAAATACTCTAGATGCACTGATGCTAGGAGTCAAACTTGGGACCCCTCGTCTAACTACTAAGCTAAGCTTAAAATTCTGTTAGATTTTATCAAGTTTAGTATTTAACTTATACTCTTCCAAACTCAAAAATAAGCAAAATGCCCCTATGGAGATTTGAACCAAGAACACCTAGCATCAAAAGCAAGGTGTTTAACCATTAAGCCTACAAAATTTATTCTTAAATTTGTGATGTATTATCACTTCAAAATTAAATCAAAATACTACCAAAATCGATCTAAAATTATTTCTCTAATTAATTCAATGTATTAGATCATTCTAAAAATTAATTAAATGTAAAATAATATGTTCGTGAATGAATTAAATGTTATTTAAAAATTATACTTTATCTTAAATAAATATTACCGATTTAAATTTCTTTAATATTAGGTTTATAAAATAAATAAATATTTTTATTTTGAAACAAAGTGAAAAAATAATTTTAGTTTGATATTGAATTTTAATTAGATTTCAAGCTAAAAATTATTATTTAAATATAATTAATTTAAATCTAAATAGTTTTTTTTCAAATAATTCAAAATTTATATTCTACCATAAATATATATTATATAATAAATTTTTATAATAATCTAATACAATTTTATAAAAATAAATAATTACCAAAAGAAATAAAAAATAATTTTAGATTAATTTTGGTAGTATTTTGATTTAATTTTAAGGTGATAACACATCATAAATTTAAGAATAAATTTTGTAGATTTATAATAAGTTCTTAATTTAGCTTAATGGTTGAACACCTTGCTTTTGATGTTAGATGTTTTTGGTTCAAATTTCCACATGAGCATTTTGCTTATTTTTTAGTTTGGAAGAGTATAAATTAATTACTAAACTGCATAAAATATAACAGAATTCTAAGCTTAGTTTAGTGGTTAGACATTTGACTCCTTATCCAAAAGGTCCCAAGGTCAACTCCTAGAAGTAATGCATTTAAATTATTTTTACTTTGATTTGTTCAAAATCAAGAAGTGACACGGAAACAAATGTTGATGTGGAAAATAAAATAATAATAAAATTGTTAAGTCAGCAATTTTGTTTGATTTTTAACGGCGAAAAATCAAAATAGGAAAGGTATCTAACATGTGGGATAATTTTGACGAAAATATTAGTTGGGACCAAAACAAGAAACCGGTAATAGTTTGGTTACCACCAATGTAATATTTGTTAAAAATAATTGTATTATAAATATACGGTTTTTATTAGTGTTATTGTTCTGTTACAATTATCGATCTTGGGACATATGTTGTAATGATCGATTCTAGTTATAATTATATAAATGAGTTAATTGCATTTATAGTTGTACTTATAACTTTGAAAGAAAGAAAAAAAGCTTAAATATATATATTTGGTATTTGAACTAGATAGATTTTCAAGTTGGTACTTAAAGAAATTTTGTTCTTAAATTGGTACTTAAATTATGCATCTTCTACCAAGTGGTACAAGAATTTTTGCTCTCATGCCGGTACTTAAATGGGCACCTTCTCTCAAGTTTTTACCGAAATTTATACATTTTATTAATTTAATCGTAATTTAAAATAATTCAATAAATTTAACCATCTGTATTTAAAAATCCTATCTATTAACTCATTGTTATTCCCTTAAATTGTTTATTTTTCTCCTATAAATGTTATATCAATTTACTGATATAGAAAAAGTTAACATCAACTTAATGTTGTTTTATGGTAGAATGTAATTATACCATTGTTGTTTTGATACATTAGGCTTGCTTGATTTTATAGTATCATAAGATTGGCTAAATTGATGGGTTTTTTTAATATAAATGGTTAAATTTTTTGAATTAAGATAAAATTGATAAAATGTATAAGTTTTGAAGATTAAATATGCTAATAAAAGTATTAAAATAGTGGATGAAATTAAAGTTTGAGTATTGAAATGGGAGCAAAAATTCTTTAGGTGTTAAGTGTTAACTTGGGAGATAGAGTCTAGTTCAAGTACCAACTTGGGAGCGAAATTTCTTTAGATACCAGCTTGAAACAGTACCATCCCTAGGCATGGGCAGGAGGGGCGCCCGCCCAGGGCCCATTCTTTATAATATTTAATATTAAAATTTAATTTTTTGATATTTATTATTAGGGATATACTCTTAAAATTTATTTAGTTAACACTTATTATTAAGATTTAATTTTTTCTAACATTTTTTTGTTAGGGGCCTACTCTTTTAAAAGTTAATTTTTCTCAATATTTGTTATAAGGGGTCCATTTTTTCAATAATTATTATTAAGGGTCTATTTTTTCCCAATGTTTATTATTAGTGGCATACTCTTATTTTTTTCAATACTTGTTATTAGACTCGATTTTTTTTCTAATACCTATAATTAGGGGGGCCAATTCTCTCATATTTGTTATTAGGGACATTCTCTTAAATTTTAATTTTTAATATTTGTTATCAGGGGTCTAATAGGAACATGATTTTTCCCCAATATTTGTTATTAGGAACATACTCTTAAAATTTATTTTTTTCTAATATTTGTTATTAGAAACCTATTTTTTAATCCTTGTTATTAGGGCCTACTTTTAAAATTTATTTTTAATATTTATTATTAGGGGGCTAATTTTTTTTCTAATACTTGTTACTAAAGGCCTAATTTTTTGTTCGCCCTTGGACCACTAAAGTCTCAAAAATAGTTCTGGCTTGAAAGAATGAGTTTAATTCAAGTATCAAATGTATATTTAAGCCAAAATAAAACAAAGACCATAGATACTCTCAAAACGATGGGAACCCATGTGGTTATGCAGAAAATAGGGTTAATTATGGGTCGGACTCCATAAGTCCTGCACCCAAAGTTTTGGTAAATTAATATTTGAACTTTTAAATTTATCAAAAAAATAATTTAGTCCTTTCAAAAAAATTAAAAATTGTTATTATTTTTTAAATAAATTAAATTTTCTAATTAAATCTCTCTTAAAATTTTTAAAAACTTTCATTAGATCTTGAAATTTTTAAAAGTTTTATTTAAACCCGGTGGTAAAGAGTTGAAGGGTAAATTAAACCCACAATCACGACAGGGGTATAGAGCCCTGGGCTCGATCAGAGATGGATCAAAGCGCAGTCACCCCTTTCGAAAATAGGGATGGAATCAGGATTGAGAATCGAGAGAGGCAAACATAAATATTTAAAAAATAAGAGGACAAATGTATATTTAATCAATTTTTTTAATTTTTTTCTTATATTATAAAGGTAAAAAAATGGGGATTGGGGGCATAGGCCCTCCGTTTTTTTCAAACTCTTATATTATAAATTTTCTTTATATTTTTAATAGATAATCTAAGTTTATACCTCTTAAAATTTTATAATTTTGCATACCCTAAAATTTCTAACGTAACTCTCAAATTAGGGGTGAACGTTCATTCGAGTTGAGTTGATTCAAAAAATTTCGAGTTATTCAAGTTAACGCATCATATTTTACTATTCAAATTTTATTTTAATTTTTTCGATTCGAGTCAAGTTTTTGAATTCCTATACAAACTCAATTGTAATTATTTATCATGTTATAGTACAATTTTATTTCAATTTACGACTTTCTCTAATCATATAAAATATGCATATATATTCACATGTTACATATATATATATATATATTAGAAAAATATGAGGAACTCGACTCAACCTTCAAAATCAATGCACTAATTATTAAAAAAATCGAGTTATTCTAATTTCTATTTTACAACTCAAACTTTATTTAAATAAATTTCGAGTCGAGTTGAGTTTATAAAATTTCAAATCGAGTCAAGACGAGTCAAATTTTTTCGCTTCAAGTTGAATAAAAAATTTATTTTTTTGAGTCGAATTTTACTCACTCATATCTTTAATAGTTCGCATTCCTCGTATAAAATCATACATCCCGCTCCACCTTACTAAAAAAGAAACGCGTTTTGCGAATTGTCTCGTGTGGGTGGTGACTGACTGTTGCTGCTATTGTCACGTGGCTAGAGTTCCAACCAGCCCACCGTGCGGCCTTAGGCGATGTGACTCCAGACAAACACCTAAGTAAGCCTTTTCAACCCTCTCGGAAGATCAAACTTCCCAAGCACCGACAAACGCAAAGCGTTCTACGCGGAATCGGATCAAAAGAGATGAGCGAAGAAGAACTTCGAAAGAACGCTCAAGAACAAATAAAATAACACAACAACACTCAGAGGATTTAGAGTAAATGCCTTTATTCCTTGGAAACTTGGATACTGAATACAAAATGAGGAGGGGAAGGTATCTATTTATAATTGAGTTCCCCCCAATCCAACGGTCTATACAGATTTACATCGACGGTCAAGATGAGAGCCTCTATCTTATCTACAACATTTGAATTTTAAATTTCAAACAATAGATAATGTGGGAATTATCTTCAATTATCTTTAATTAAATTAAAGATAATTTACTATGGTAATTACTATGTCTTCTTGGATCTTTCCACGGATCGGGCCAGTTTGGTGGTCTCTTTGGGCCCAAGATCTCTATCTGAACCTCTTGGGAACCCTGGTGTGCACCCCGTGGTGCCAATGACTCGGGCCTCGGCTGACGGCCCGTGACAATCTCCCCTACCAAACTTGGCGACACCCTCGTCGCGCCTCTAGAACAAAGTTGAGATCGATCCTGGAGCTTTCTTCCGCGTGCCTTGGCTTGCTCCCAACTCAGAATCTGGCTTGATTGTCCCCCCATAAGGACCGCTCTCCCCATAAAGAGCACCAGACTATGATTCGGATGTCCCCCATAAGGACTACTCGCCTTGGCTCGCACCGCCATGCAAAATCAACCGTCCCAGGCACATCTTGATCGTAGGAACTTTTTCCTACCAGTTCTGACTTGCCCCGATCTGGACTCTCCCGATCCTTGTGCACAAACTTGGATGCCTTCACGTTAAACACCGAACGAACCCTCGGTACTCTGAGTGGTTGCTTCGGCCCGCACCAAGTCTTGGCAACTCCATTTGATGGGTTAGGTTTTCTGCGCCCTACACCCAACAAATCCGGCAAATCAATCTGTAAAACACTGTCACCGTGCTCAAGACGTACCTCACTCATTTTTCCAGCATTTACTCTACACATCAATCCTTCGTCTCTGAAGTTTGATGCCCCATTGCTCCTCGGCAATGCAAAATCCATCGACACTTCTCTCCCATTGAAGTTCGATGCCTCGGCCATCTCGCTCATGGATGGCTCCTCGACGGCCTTCATGCCAACTGCCTCGGGCAACTCCCGCCCATCCAAGGTAATGTCCCCAACTGTCGCCTCCAACTCGATGCCTCCTTGGCTTGGAGCATCTTCGACAAGCTGAATGGCTGTCAACTTCTTGGTTCCTCGCCCGTTGTCTCGGCACACAGGCACAACGCACCGTTGTCTTGGATCCAAGATGCACAGGATGTTGGCATACGAAATTATGATAGCTTCAATACGGTCAAGGAAGTTTAGTCCCAAAATAAAATCAAAGTCATCTAGCTCGATTACCTCGAAATTCTCCTTGGCCTTCCAATATCCAATCTGCAACTCAATCTTCCGCATTGTTCCCACAACTGGAACTTCCCTTGAATTCACCGCCTTGATCTTATCGGTTGAATCCACAACTTTAAGACCAAGCTTCTCGGCAACCTTCCTGGACATGAACAGATCGCTTGCCCCGGTGTCCACCAAAGCACTCCTCGATCGTCCCGCCACGTTGATGTCGACAAACATCAACCCATTCTGCTTCTGGCCCTTCCTCGCCTTGACAGAATCTAATATCATCGAGCCAAGCTTCGCAGCCTCGTCACTCTCGGGCTCATCCTCCTTGGACTTCTTGACTCGATCAGGGCATTCTCGCGCTAAATGCGGCCCCCTACATCGGTAACACTTTCGATGCACTTTTCCCACCCTCAACTTCCCTCCTTTGATGCTAGCGATTGCACCAACTCTACCGGGTTCTCCATCTGACTCGTCGTCCTCCTGGACAATGGCATCGAGGCGACTCCTCTTCTTGGGACAGTCTTTCACTACGTGTGGACCATCACAATGGTAGCACCTTATGGATCATCGATCCTTCCGATCATCTAGTTTCGCATACCGGTCTGGCTTGGTCGATGGCCTCTCCTTGCCATCATCGCTGCTATCTCCAGACACGTCCTTGTCTCTCCCACCAATACCCTTACCATGGGGCTTGGAAGACTTGGACTCCATGGACTTGTAAGCACTATAATCGGTCAAGGACTCCGCAATGGCTAGGGCTTTGAAAAGTTCCTGCACATCCCTCCGCTCTAACTCGGTCCTAGCCCATGGCTTCAATCCATCCATAAACGTGAAAAGCGCATCCTTCTCACACAAGCCGGGGATAAGGAGTTGTAACTCACTAAACTCCTGGATGTAATCCGCAATGGATCCATCGTGTCGAAGCCTCCTAAACTTGGTCCTGGCTTCCTTCTTCGTGTTACTCGGGCAAAACTGCTGCTTGAACTCCGCTTGGAACTCCTCCCATGTTCCAACGCCCGTGCCTCCACTATTCTCATCAAGGCACCTACGTCGCCACCATAACAAAGCAACATCAGTCAAGTAAACAACATCAGTATTTACCTTCTCAGCATCGTCTGTGATGCTCATTGCCTGGAAGTACCGCTCCATGCACCAAATGAAGTTCTCAACATCTTTCGCCGACCTGTTCCCCTTGAACCCTCTTGGCTTCGAAATGTCCTTCATTGGTCTAGGTGTCGTCGTGGTTAACACACCGTTCCGCATGGCAGCCTGATAAACCATCACTTCCGCCTTCAGATCCACCATTTCCACCCTCAATGCCTCCAACATGGCTTCGAGAGCACCTCTTTTTCCCTCTGACTAATCACCCTGGTCATCCAGCTCCTCGATCCATGTATCCACCACGTTGAGTCGCTCCACAGAATCCTTCATAGATCCCTCAAGCCTGGTGACCCTCTCCTCGAGCGCCGACAACTTGTCCCTCGAGTTTGCTCGACTTCCTTTTGTCCGCCGGGGTCTCCACACCCTTCTGGCTCGCAGCAGCATTCTCTCCCTTCTTTGGTGCCATCTCTACTCGATGCTTCGTGCCTCGAACTAGCTCACGTCGCTCGAACAAGGCTCTAATACCAACTGTCACGTGGCTAGAGTTCCAACCAGCCCACCGTGCGGCCTTAGGCGATGTGACTTCAGACAAACACCTAAGTAAACCTTTTCAACCCTCTCGGAAGATCAAACTTCCCAAGCACCGACAAACGCAAAGCGTTCTACGCGGAATCGGATCAAAAGAGATGAGCGAAGAAGAACTTCGAAAGAACGCTCAAGAACAAAGAAAATAACACAAGAACACTCAGAGGATTTAGAGTAAATGTCTTTATTCCTTGGAAACTTGGATACTGGATACAAAATGAGGAGGGAAAGGTATCTATTTATAGTTGAGTTCCCCCCAATCCAACGGTCTATACAGATTTACATCGACGGTCAAGATGAGAGCCTCTATTTTATGTACAACATTTGAATTTTAAATTTCAAACAATAGATAATGTGGGAATTATCTTCAATTAAATTAAAGATAATTTACTATGGTAATTACTATGTCTTCTTGGATCTTCCCACGGATCGGGCCAGTTTGGTGGTCTCTTTGGGCCTAAGATCTCTATCTGAACCTCTTGGGAATCCTGGTGTGCACCCCGTGGTGCCAATAACTCGGGCCTCGGCTGACGGCCCGTGACACTATGCACCGCCCAATTGCCGCGCCAAACAAACAAAAAGTCAGCCACTGACTATGTTGACGTTGCTGGATTTGCTTTTGTTTTGTTATGTTTTGTTTCAGGGGTTCAACTTTTTAAGCTCAAACCATTGACGCAATCGCAAATTTCTACAATGCACCACGTGCTTGATGAAATGCCAGAAACAGATGAGACGACGGTGTGAAAAAATAACTTCAATAAAAATTATAGGCTTTTCGGCACCCAGTTTATTTAAAAAAGAAAAAAAAACAAAGAATAGGAAATGCAAGTGAATTTTATTAAAAAGTGAAAAGATTTATAAACACATACCTAAAAAAATCATGAAATATACGAAAAATACACATCAAAATTTAAATGGTGCGGAAGCAGGAAAAATAAAATATATCATTTTGTAAAGAATTTACACAGTTTTTAAAATTCAGTAACCATCAATTTTAATCAAAGTATTTCGGTAATTACATAATATTTTTTGTCGTAAAATTCTGACACTTCGACAAACAACACAAAAAAATATCAAAATTTAAAAAGGTCATCAATCATTTCATACGAGAAACTGTCAAAGACAGACAACGTGTCACACGGACAAACTAAACCTGCCATCAAAGCAAGCGAAGAAACTGTCATAAAAGTAACCGAAAAGATTGATATAAAAGCATATAAAATATAGTTTATGGCGAAACAAACCACAAAAAACAAAAAAAAACTGAAAGAAAACACAAGAACACTCATAAAAAGATAAGATATATTTATATACAATCAACTTAAAAATTAAAAATCAGTTGACGATAAAAAAATCACCCCAAAAACAACACTAGTAAAGAAAAACTTTAAAAAATAAAGTACGAAAATAATTACCCAAAAAGAATGGAAGTAATGGTCTCCCGTTTAAATTTTAAATGACTAAATATCTTTATTAATATTTGGTTTGGTTTTATGTACTAAGTATAATATTAAGAAGAGCAAATTTCGTTTTTATTCATTAAAGTTTCAAAGCGTTCATTTTACTCATTTAACTTTAGACGATGAATATTTTTAGTCACTTCACCGTTAAATAATTATGACATATTATATGACACTAAAACAACGTCGTTTTAAAATCTATATAAAAGTTAATATTTTCCTCATTTTTTATTTTTTAAAGAGATAAATTATTTTTTCTACTTTTTTCTTCACATGAATCGTCAGATCGGCATATGTTTCTATCTTTTCTCCATCAATGTGGTTTTTTTTTATAATCTTTTCGCTATTTTTATGCCTTTAAGAAATAAAGATGAATAAGGCTGAAAGAAGAAAGATAAGTCTTAAATTGGGGTTTTTACCAGACATGATTTTCTATAATGTTCTTACCATTTTTATGCTAATAACAGCTTTTAGAAACAAAAATGAATGAGGCTGAAAGAAGAAAAACAATTTTCTTTTTAAAATAACAGTGTGGGTTATGTTAGAAGAACAAAGGTCCAAAGGGAATACAACAAGGAAAAGACAACACACTTAAAAGCAAAGTGAAAAACTTTGATAGACATGCTGTGTAAAATTAATTAATTTTTTTAGGGTAAAATTTTGATACACATGCTGTGTAAAATTAATTGTACACAAGCATGTGTATTTACACTATAAAAACCCAAAGTTTAAATTCTTAACCCTAACCCTAAATATCGACCTTAAATTCTAAACCTTACAACCTAAACCCCTAAATTTTAAACCTTAAACTAAAACCCTAACCCCTAAAACTAAAAGACACATGTAAACGAAAGTTTACACGGCCTGTGTATCAAAGTTTTTTCCTTTTCTTAACCCTCTACATTTTAATTTTTTATCAACTTGATCCTTAAAAAAATGTAAACATGCGTGATTGAAAATTTGTATATAAATCGATAGTTTACAACATTAGCTAAACTTTTGTCCTTCAAAGTTTACTTCTCTCAATAATATGAAAAATAGCATAGTTTTATCGTTTAATGAAATCGTGGTTAGTAAAAATTAAAAGATATGTTTAGGTCTAAATCCAAACCCTCGCCATTAAAATATGAAATTATTTTTTTTGATGATGTGTCATTCTGTCAAGTCATTTTAAGTTGTTTATCATCAGTTGACTGACAGTTTTCATGCACGGAAGAAACATTTTGACCAAAAATAAAACATTGACGATTAAAATATTCCAAATAGAATATATGCCAAAATTACTATTCAGTCAAATAATAGAACATTTTTTTTTAGCATTGTCCCTATGTATAAATACATACCCACTTAGGATAATGTATGTTTTATTTTTAGTTCTTAATAAATTTATGTATATTTTGTAAATAAAATTGTTCGAAATTGTCTTCTAGAAAATAATGTTTTTTTTCATTTTGACCATTCTAGAGACGATTCTCAACAATTATATGTTAAATTATGCTAATTAATTTTACTTATCCTTAATACCACGGAGATTGCTTTATTTTATTTTATTCATTTCTAATAATTATAATAGGGTAAAATTTTGATATACGAACCTACATATTTATAGTATAAAACTTAAATTCTTAACCCTAACCCTAAAAAATTAAACTTAAACTCTAAACTAAATCCCTAACCTTTAAAGCTTAAAAAATTCGTGTGAACTAAACTTTACAACAGCCTCTCAAACTTTTTTTCCATAATAATAACAACATGATTAGTCCTGCAGCAGCAGGACGCATAAGCACATGAAAATTACAATTATTTTAACAAAATAATGACAAGGTTCAAAGATTTTCCAGCAGTTCTACGCTTTCTTAACTGGCTTTGTTTTTCTCCTCTCTGCTCTGTATTTTTATTTTTTATTTTTACTTTTAGGTTTAATAAAAAATATTTTTTTATTTTCCAAATATTCACCAAAGCAAGTCGAATAACTAATCTTTAGCGTTCCGGTGACCTCATATTGAGTATAAACGCTGACTACAAGTTTTAAAATTGTTTCAGGCCCGTATTGAGATCCACCCATAATTTCAACGTTCAATGCACAAGCAGAGGAGATTGTCAATAAGCAAAAGCAATAGTAAATTGCCAACAGAAAAACAGGGTTCATAAAGCTCGAAAAAGAAGGGAAGGATTACAATGGTGCATATCCAGGGTTCTTGGATCGTCAAAACGATATGCATTCTAAACCTATCGACATTCTTCGAAAGCATATCGGAGAAGCTAATGCTTATGGAGATCGGTGGTTGAATCATGACCGTTAAAAGCCACGTATGGTACGGAACTTGAATTCGCATCGAATCATCAGAGTCATCCGACTCGGATCCGTCAGGCTCCCCAGCGTCGCCACCAGTATCTGGAACTTCAGGCTTTGCGGCAGCTGTGGGTGGAGCTTTCTTACTTGTGTTACGAGCATTCTCATCACTGGCTTCACCTTGGCCGTTGACATTAGCATGTAAACCATGATTAAGGCATAAAAACAACCATATCAAGAATACACAAATCATGCAATCTAGAACTCAAGACTGGACCAAACTATACAATTTGGCTTCTGAATCTTATTCGATCTGCGACAACGCTGAAATGAGATGTTTCAAAGATGATAAGAACTAAAGAATGCAGCAGTTGCCCAAAGATAATAATAACTAAAGAAACGATACTGAAACTAGATGTATCGAATGGATATCGAGATTTTCAACTGTCCCTCCAGACATGATGTTCACCAAGTCTTTCGACACGTTGTACAAGCTCCGGCTGCAAAAATAACATGATAGACACGGTCAAACCGTAGTCGCTTCTTAGATCTTAGCAAAATATGGTAGCTACATATAATATAAAAGACTTGGATGCAGCTCCTTTTGCATTTTACAATCCCCCCTTTAAAGGATTACATGCATCGTATGAAGTTATAACTCAAAAGGATATCGGTGCTATGAAGTTATGTCTGTATTCTACTTAGTCCTAGAGGGTTTTCTTCTTCTAAAGTGCATGCATAAAAGAGTTTTTTGCGGAAAGGAAGTATATTGATACATTTAGATCTGGCTCCCTTCGGAATCTTCGCTTCCGAGCATCCCTCATTGGAGGGTTTAGACCATGTCTGTATTCCACCACATCCGGAGAAGCTTCTTCGACTCTCTGACCAAAATCATCTATAACAATGACGACAGTTAATATGTCCGTACCGAAAAGTGAAGCCATCATGCATGACTGCATCCAAATAAAACAAAAAATAGCAAGTACCGTACTTGACCAATATCAGATGTTTTAACTAATGCATTGTCATCGTAAGTTTTGTATGATTCAACAACACAAGGTAGATCTAAGAGAGACGCGGGGAAACGTTCATTGCCAAGGACAAATGTGCCAGTCCGCCCATCCTCTGCAAAGTAATGAGAAGCTCAATGTTCGTAGATAGATTCCAACAAATAACATCGATGATGTGAATAATTGACACACAATCTTTACTTTTGGTGATCACTCAACACATCTCAACCTTACTAGATAAATCCTAAAGCCCTATTTCCCCGAGAAAATAATGAAGTTGCATGTAGCATACCATTACCAAGTGAAATCCTCACCAGAAAATTCCAAATCCAGCGATTTGTGCTCGGAAGACGAAGCGTTTTCACTTAAAAGGAGATTTATGCGCTCGGCAAGAGAAGGTGTAACTCTAAGAACGAATTGCTCATTCATGCCTGCTAAATGAAATGAAACATACGAAATAAGAAGATCAACATATTCCAAGTCAACCATCAATCTCGAAACTAATACAAAACCTAGAAACAGAATACATCATACAATCATAACAATTAATGTCGAGGCATCAAGCTAATCACACAACTTCAAAACCAAGATCATCCAGAGACAAATCTTCTCTTTCCAAAAGACAAATCTTCACGTCTCGAATGACAGAGAAAATCATACAAATAGGCAAAGGTCATCCATCATCCATTTTAGTATCATCTTTAGATCAACAAACTATAAGTGCTCCGACTATCGAGTCATTCTGAGATCCTAACACCGCCGTTTTCTTTACTAAAATCACAAACCAGGCCTTCTAATCTCGGGTTCGCCTATGGCGTAAGCCTCTCTAGAATTAATTATGTGCTACTCAGCAACATAAGCCTCTCTATGGGCATCCATGAATCAATTACGAGATTGCAATCTTAAAATCAACAAAAAATTCCCCTTTTTTTCGTGTTCATATTTCCACAAAATTTACATGAACAATACTAGCCATTTTCAACGATGAAAGCACCGAAACTGCATTCTTCAAACCAATTCGGTAACAAAAAAATGAAAATTGACTAACTGATTAAGGCAATCGTTATGGAAGGCCACTTGAATATCAAATTACAAACAATTTTACACAGACCATAAGTATATAAGAGGCAACTGACGATCAACTTATAAACACCAAAAACCATAAAGGATTAAAGGCAGAAATTTGAAATACCCAATCTGGTTGGAGCCTTTTACCGCGATTCTCACCCCTTATTCCACGAAAAACACCGCAAAGAGAAAAGTATCCGTTAATGTTTACAGAAAAAAAAAAGTAAAAAAAAATATCCACAATTTAACATAGACGATCAATACCCAGAAGCGAAATCTAAAAATTAAGCGAAGAAGAGTTGAGAATCCAGCAAGCAATATGACGATGAATTGAGAAACTAGAAAATTGATTTTGAAAAATATAATTTTTTCCCCACATTAATATATTCTATTTCCATGCTTAGTAAAAAAATATATATACATTTTTATAGTTATCAATTTACGATCTATTAATTGGTTATTTTGAATTAAATATTATAAAAAAGTTTCTTATGTTGTAATTTGTAACTTTCTTCGCTCAATTTACATCCCATAATTTTACTTCACATAATATTAAATTTGAGTCATGCTTTTATTTAATAATTAACATTAGTGCCGGATTTAGAAATCTAACCCAAGTCAAAATATGTTTGAATGCGGACATAAATTAAAAAAATAAAATTTTAAGGTGGACACAAATTATAAAATTTAAAAATTTATTCATAAAAATTAAGAAATTTAAATTAAATATACGAACTTTGAAAAGTTTAAGATAAACTTGTGCCCACTCAATCATACATGTAGCTCCACTACTGCTTAACATTTCATTTCATTTATGCTCGACCAATAAATAATTAAATACCACTAAATTTTTAGACAAATATTGTTTATACCACTAAACTAAAAATTAATATTATTTTAATACCAAATTATAATTCATACTTCAATTATACCACTAGACTTGTAAGATACTTCTACACTGCCACAAGTGGGTCTGTTCACATCATCGATTTTAATAGTCCGATAACATAATTAAAACCTAAACTAGAGTTGTATGTTAAAATAATCAACTAACAGAAAACTTCTGGCTGTAGTGGATAAATGTTTAGATAGAAAGTGATAAAATACAAGAGTTTTGGTCGGAAGACCAATAAACCTGTGTCTAGTACTAATATGTTCAAAAATGTATTTAGATCGAAAAGGACAAATATAGATCAATTGTATGGAAAATGTTCTCTGCATCCTTCTACAGATCTCTCGACTCTCAAGAAACAAAAAATTAAAATCAATGAAAATAAATAAATGAAGCGCCAACATCGTCTCCCTCTTAACAGAGTGTTGCCAGCTCTTCGGCCATGGAAGCTCGAGCGAAATTCAAGCAACCCTTACCATGGATTCTCATCAGTGACCAGCCTTGTACAATGGCTTTGCTGCCACCCACCGTTGTGAATTACAAATCTTAAACCTTAAAATTTGAAAAAGCCCTCAATGCAAAGCCCATTGACAGGGACCAGCTGCCGGAGACTCGTCGATTCGATGCTGGTTTGTTTTATAGGAAGTAGTCAGGTGTCCTCCGGGTTACATCTGGCTCTCCTCTCCTCGGAGCTGGCTCAAACTGCTTGAACAGAATAGTTGTTAATATTTATATAAACATGCACATACGAGTGTTTGTACATATGGACATCGTAAACAGCTCGATCCGGATGCAGGGTGACATGTTTATGCAAGAGAACAACTTTACCTGAATGAATGTATGACCCTGGCAGTCATCAACTTCCAAGATGGAAGCCATGTTTCCACATCGATAGCAATAATTAGGTGCGCTAAATATAGTAACAACCTTTTGTTCCTGTGGAAGAAATTATATCAGTTACACAAATCTCGTATAAGAAATCGGATCTCATGATGAAGCATCGAAGCAGGTGAAGAACTTACATGACCCCAATTGTATCCTTCCATGACCAGCTGATGAGCCCTAGCAATCAGCTTCAAATTGTTTGTATGGTTAAATTGCTCGGATATGTCCTGAAGACATCATTGAAGTTACAAGGGAAGATAAAAATATGTCCTTTGGCCATTTCCAAGAACTAGAGACAATTAAAAAAAAAGGAAAGCAAAAAGTATTATACTTGGCCAAAGGTATATCCAGCACCCCTTGGAGAAATACCCCAACCGCAACGATCATCAGGGTCAGACCACAAAAGATCACACATGGGACCCTCATGAGGGACTTCTTGAACACGGTCAAAGTTACGAATGTTATCCAGTGTTTCAATGGATGGAGACAAACCACCATGGAGACAGAAAATTTCAGATTCAACCTTCAAAACGGAAGAAACCCAGCGGGTAGGAACCATTAATAAAAACCACAAAGAACAAATAATTGTTGTGACAGATTTCTGGTGTTACGACTAACAAACTAAATCAAAAGTTGGAGCAACATCATTAGCGCAGCTTAGGTCAAACATAATATAAGTAATTAAATCACTTTATAAAAGTTTTGCACCTCATTGAAAACACTGGGGAAATAGAAACAATCAACCAGTGATGGTCCGTGGAAAATAACCTAATAACCTAATCTTAAGTATCCACACAATATAGAACATTACAGAAGGTCATTTGAAACAACACTAAACAATAAATAATAAATACTAACCAATGCTGTTAGTGGAAAATAATCAAACAGATCAGTAAAGATCTTCCAAACATTGGCACTGCCATACCTGAAGATGGAGAAGAAAAACAAATATCTTCAAATACCAAAAAAAATTAATTAAAGAGAAGCTTGCTACTAATAGTAATAATAACCACAGGACCAGCGTGTCTGTGTGTTTGTGTATACATCTTAGTGTAAAAGAGAATATAGTTCCTATCTTCTTAACTATAAAAACGTTTTTGTAGAAGTAATCCACTTTTAGTTTCAGAACAACAATGACGTGTTAAGTAAATTCTGTTTGCAGGCACCAAAAACTCCAGAACCCTGTAAAATTAGGTACTTGCATGCAAAACAAGCCTGTTTACAGATTATATCCCATTGCTCCACCAATAATATTGGCATAACGGCATAACCTACTTTCAAATTCGATGTTTAAGCTAGTTCATGTCCCAATTGTCTCATAAAATAATAGACATGCCACCCTATCAAAGCTTGCATGAAACTTCCTTTGTGTTTAAAAAGAAAATCCGGGAGCTATTGAAAAAAAATGTCATACATCTAAACCAAACTAATACTAATTTAAATACTTTCTCACGTATTATTGATGAAAAGATAAAACAGGGAGGAAAGATCACAACGAATAGTTTGAATTCGAAATAAAGAAAGTCCAACTTCAATCTAAATTTCAAAATTGATGTACATAGGCATTGGCAATAATAAGCCTATACAGAGATTCTAAGATACTCACTTCCTTAGGCACTCATCATAAAACCCATACACTTGAGTAATCTGCATTTTAAACATAAAACAATTATCAGAGTTTAAACTATATATATCCTACCGGATAAATAAGTTTCAAAGAAGAACGGATAATGATGACGACAATTCATCTTTTTTCCTACACACATAACAGTTTATAAAAAGAACATTGACAAATTATTCATGCTTAATAAGCTCTCACAATCAATTGAAGACTGAAACATACATCATGAACAATCATTTAGAAACAAAGTATACCTGACGACTCTCATGATTTCCCCTCAAGATAGTTATCCGTTGGGGGTAACGCACTTTGAGTGCTACCAAAAGCTGAAGAAAAGCCAATCACACATAAATCATGAGTTACAACCACAACCAAACATAATTGACTTAAATTAATCAAGGCCGATGTGAAACATAACCAAGAAAAGGGTTGATATGATAAGGTTTCATAAGCAGAACTATTACTAGTAAAAAGAACATAAACAGGGAAAAGAAAAAACTAAACAGTCCAGTGAATCATCTAAAAATCTGGAAATCAAAGATAGAAACGCATACTTACTGTTACAGTTTCAACTGAATAGTAACCGCGATCAACATAATCTCCCATGAACAAGTAATTTGTATCTGGACACTGATCAGAAAATTTGCAGCAAAACTAAATGTTAAAAATAAAAAATCACTAAAACATAGTGCCAGTCAATTTAACCCCATCCTGCAAAATATGGAAATCTATTGTACATAATTAGAATTGGATGTGCATGATACTTGTGATTGTGATATATGAATGTCTGTTGAAGACTAGACAAAAATACTACATGCGTTGCAAATAGTTCCCCACAGTTGGCATCACATTTAAAACACAGCACCGCAACCTGAACCAGAAAAATTACCTTCCCTCCAATTCGAAAAAGCTCTGCAAGATCATGAAACTGCCCATGAATATCACCACATATTGTAACAGGACTCTTAACAGGCTGCCTTGCACCAAACACAAAAACATTCAAATCATAATCAGTCTATCAACCATAGAGCAAACTGAATATTCTTTTTGTACCTTATAAGTCATCATATAAAGAAAGCAGAGACTAAAAATAAGAGACTCCATACATTTCTGGTTTCAGTAAAAGAAAACAGGAATCTTATCATCAGTAGAAACAAAACTTTATCAGAATAACAAAATAGACAAAATAATATGTACTAAACCAACTAATTTTAACCATATATTTCAGGGGGAAAAAGTATTAGGAAACTCAAATATGGAAAACATTATCTAGAGATAGAACTAATAGAAACAGAATAAAAGTGAGTGTTGACAGAGGTAATGCATGATAAGGCACACCTGAACATTGCTTTCATCCATCAGTATCTCCTTAGCCTTATCGCATAACACCCTAACCTAATTCATAAAGACATTCAGAATAAGATCAGGTAACAGTAACTTCAAAAGAAAATTTATTATCATTTAAAAGAGGGGTGAGTAATAAAGAGTTCTAGTAAGCAATAATTCTCTTAGCATAGAAGGAAATGTTAACTCCACTTCACTGCCAAATATATTAAGAAGATCAAACATTGATAATATTCTTACACTCTACCATGAAGTTACCCACACTTCCGTCACAACATGTAGAAAAAGACACATTAATTTTCTTCTTTTCTTGATTGTTAATGCATCTGAGTTATGAAGTAAAGATAAAAGATTGAAGAAACAAAGAAGAAGCCTGCAACCATGTCTGTTGCCTTTCAAGGTGTATGCATAGGCACAATAGGCATGTGAGTCAATAAAGGTTTGCTTTCAGATTGAAGAAAACTATCCAAATAAGATGCAAGTTAAAAGCAACAAATAAATTTATAACAATCCAAATTATTGCACCTTGCCCTTTCAAGACCGCGCAATTTGTGCCAAAATGGCGACTTTTGGAGGTAGAAAACCAAGGCTTTTTGGTGCAAGGATAACCAAATATATCACAAAAGAGACGGCTAATAACCACGAACTTCCATTTGTCAATGGCAATTAAATGCAAGTCTCAAAACCAATTTCCTTAGCTAATTGTCAACAGCTACTAGTACTAACCACTAAACCTCCAATAACAATACTTTTTTTATCTAGGGAGATGAAAGCAACCAAGAACAAAGAATTCAATTTACTACTACTAATACTAAACCTCCAATTCCGGAAAACTGTACATTCGTCTAGAGAAATGAAAACCAAGCAAGTACGCGGAGAAACAGAGTGGATCAGTTCAAGAAAGGAAATAAAAAAATTGAATCCACAAAGATCCAATATCCTGAAAATAAAATAGATCTGATCCAACATCCAGAAAATACTGAAGAAAAAAATGGATCGGTACCAGAAAATAGGCTCAGATCAAGAAATTAAACAATAAATTCCAAACAGATCCGTTTTCAACTAATTACGAATGTGCAAAAAATAACAAGCAAAACCTCTTGCTCCGATAAGGGCTTGCACTGCATCAGCAGCGCAATCTGCTCGTCAAGGTTCCCATGCGAGTTAGAATCCACCGAAGACCCCATCTTCCTTCTACTCTAACCCTAGATTCCGAAATTTCCCCCAAAACTAGTATAAATTTTCAAGAGATTTTCTAGTTTTCTGGGGAGAAAGAAATGAAGCGTAGGTGAAGAGCCCAATGCTTTTTGTTTGAGAGAGACGGAGCTTTTTGCTTTTCTCTCTTTATTTTATTTCTTGAGATTTCTTTACATAATTATTACACATTTCTATAATAAAAATTTAATTTAATTTAATTTAATTTCATATTATATTTTAAAAAAATATATACTCGCGGCTACTTTTATAGGATACAGAAAATAAAATTATAATAAAAATTCACAAAAATAAGAGTAGATTGGTCCAAAGAGACATTTAGCTCCAACGAGATTTCTTTATGCAGAAATGATTGAGAAGATGTAGAAGATAAAAGGAGAAAAAATGAGTTAAATTAAATATTATTTAATTATGACTAAATTTATCGAATTAATAAATATAGAGAAATAAATGTTTTATTATTTAAATTTTTATAATTATAACATTATTCTCATTAACTATCTTTAGACGGCCGAATTATTATTTTGTTATAAAATATAAAGTTTAATTGTCATTTTATAATATTTGAAAATTTAATTATTATTTTCTTAACAAAGTTTAGTATTTTAACCAATAATAAAATAAAATATAAAAAAATATAACAAATAAAGTTTCGTTTGAACAATTTTTAAGACATGATTTTGTTGTGAGATCCTTAAAACCATGCTCGTAAAGGAAGTTTGTATAAAGTGCCAAAACTCGGCTTCATTTATAAAAAAACATTTAAATTTATTAAAGTTTTTAATAAATTAAATATTTTTAAAAGACTAAATAACAATTTTATTATCAAAACTAACATAGTTTTTTTTAATTTAAAAAAAAAAATTGACCGTGACCCTCACTGGTTTCTTCTACCTTTCAGGCTGTTGTAAATAGATTTGAGTGAGACATAAATTTCTCTCGTTACGAAAAGTAATTTCGTCCGCATGAATACAAAAGTTGGATCAAAGAGGGTTTACCTTTGAGTAGGAAGATGTTTCTTTTAACGTCAATACTTAACAACATCAAGGTCGAAGACATAATAAAATACGGAAACAAAATTCAGATAGACATTAAACATTTAAAAACTACATATATCACACTAAAAGATTTGACAAACTTAAAGGGTCATTTGTGACATTATTCCAAGTTTTTAAAATTTCAATTCAATTGCTACACTTTGGTACTACCCATTTGGCGGACTCGACGTTAAATTTCCAAAGCACCCCCATCAGTCTAATTTATCGTACTGGGTCCCTCCGTTACCTTTAAAGTTGCACAATAAAAAAACCAACGAGCTTACAAAATTCAAATACATTCATTCTAAATTCCATCCTTTTATTTTACAAAAATTGAAAAATCAAGTCAATTATCAATATGCTTATGAACTTAAACTCTTTGGCTGGTCAGTGACAGAGTCGTGATTTTCATATAGTAGAATATAAAGTACGAAAATTTTTATACTACTACAATATAAATATTGTTCACCTCATATCCAAACAATTAACTAGGGTCAATTATAATATTTCAATAAAAAAATTTATATTAACTACTTAAAAACCTCATTTAATTCTTTGAAAATTTTATACCACAACAAATTGAGTGTGGTCAATTGACCCCTTCTAATCTACATATGGCTCTGCGACCTCTTGTGTTGTATTAAAAAGATAGTTGATAGATGATTGTTATTGTATTAAGTTGTTTGGTTGATGAAATTTGAAATAAATTAAAAGATAAGTGTTATGTATGAATGCAACATCTTACACTTAAAATACTAGCTTCATATTTTCCTTTTGTTCTGATATTGATTATTATTTTATTTTTAGAGTTTTTGGTTTAAGGTTTCAATGTTTTGAAGTTTAGGTTTGTGTTCTATGGTTTAAGGTTTGTGTTTTACGATTTATGGTTGGGGTTTATGTTTTATGGTCTAGGGTCTAGGGTTTAGTTTTCATAGTTTTAGGGTTTATGATCCATAGTTTATGGTTCATGGTTTTAAGGTTTATGGTTTGGGTTTAAGATTTAGAGTTCAAGATTTATTGTCTGGGGTTTAGGTTTTATGGTTAGTGATAAATACTTTCCGTAATGCAAGCGTGTTATATATTACATAGGGCTATTAATGAACCGAGCATTTAACAAAACATTCGTGAATTGTTCAACGGGAAGTTCGTTTATGTTCATTTATTTACTAGACGAACGAACATGAATAAGATTTTTTGTTTGTTTAATTAAATGAACGAACATGAATAAAAATATCGATTCATTCATTTACGTTCGATAATTCGTTGATTTATGTTTGTTTAAATTTATTCACATATGTATTTCCTACCAACAACTTACCATTTCTTTCCTTTGTTCGAACAAATCCCCCTAAATTGCTTTTGCTCTGCCTTCCAAGATCCACCCTACCCCAGCACTAGCAGCCAGGTAAGCCACTGTCGATCTCCTTCTCTCGCTTCATTTGTTCTGCTTATTTCAATTAATGTTGTGGTTTATATTCATATATTTTCGTTTATTATTTTAACTAACAAACATAAACAAAATATATTCTTTAAGGAACGAATACGAACAAAATAAAAAAAAATTATTCGTTTACTTGTTTATGTTCGTTTGTTTGCTTAAAATTAAACGAACGAACATAAACATACCCTGTTTCGGTTTGTTTACCGGCCTAATATTACACACACATTGTTGTTGTATTAGTTTATATAAATTATAATTAAACTATTGTTTTTCATATCAATGATTCAAATAAAAAAACAATTCCCGAAGTTTCATAAAATAAAAGGACGGAAATCATAATTAAACCAAATAAAATCACGACTATTGTTTTTAATAATAATATTAATAATTAGGATGAATCAAGAAGGGTTTTATCTTGACCAATCTCTCAATTTTATTAATTAGACTACTTAACTATTTATAATTATTTATAAGTTCCATCATTACGCGGCAAGGTTCTGATGTACGGTAAAAATCCAAAGAGAAACTCCCAAAGCTTTAGCCAGCTCAATTCCCGCCCACTTCTTTCCCTTTCCTCCATCACTCTTTTCTGCACCACTGCTAGTGGAGTTCCCTACACATATGTCAGGAAAAAAATATAACAAACCCAGATATTTTCGATTGTATCGAATTTATCGTCATCAATATGTTTGTTAAAAAGATGATATTGGTGATGTAATTATTAACATCTGATTTATTAGTCGACTAATTTAGATCAACTTATGTATAAACTCATTATAGATGTGATATTTCTAACCTATTTTTTTCTCGATTCACAATGTTAAATTTCGGATATTTTTGACAAAAAATTCATAATAGGTATTATTTTTATTAATTAGGGTGAATAAAGAGATGGTGTAAATGTAACCTGTGGTGGTAGATGGGGTGGGGGGGACAACTCTGGGATGCCCTTCAGTCAGCTTTTGGTACCCTTCAAATAGCTTTGCTTCCCGGGAATTGGGTGCCAAGTGCAGCAGGGCTGAATTCACATTTCACACCACAAAAACACAAAAATTAGATTAAAAAAAAAGGACTTATAATAAATGTGGTAAATGTATTTTTGTTCACATAGAATCATAGATTACCTCGTCTTCGAGTCTCATTAGATTCGAAATCAATTTTCTATCTGATAATTAATGTAGAAATAAAAGGTATTGCTCTATTGGCGATCGAATCAGAGATGAACCAAGAAGATGTTGAAGTACAGTCGTACTTCTTAAAAGTTTATATATTTTAATATAAATTTCTGTGTTCATCCTTGGATCGAATGTCCCTTACCATCTCAATCAATAGTTTGTTAGTAGGCGGATGCAATTAAACTTGGAAGCTCTCACACTAATTATTATTAGGGACGGGCAAGGGTTTTTTTGACCGAACTTAAAATAATTATCCTAAACCTAAACTTATACATCCTTAAAAAAACTCCGGCCCGGCTTAAAAATTATATAATTCAGTCCGGACTTAAATTGACTTGACCTAATTTTAAACAAACAAAGAAAATTTAAAATCGACTCGAAACCGATCAGGTCAGGTAAAATGCCCATCTTAATTATGAGTATGGTTTGTTTTAAAACATTTACTATATGATATTTGAATGTTTAATATATATGGACTAAAAACTATAATTAGACCCTTAACAAATCAATTAAAATAAAGCAGAGTTGTTGCTCTTTTTTTCAACTTACAGATGCAATCCGTCATGTTAACAGCAGCACGGCAGCTCGAGGGAACCGCGGCAGCGAGCGTGGCGTTGATCTTGAGCCCGAGGCTGGGATCATCTCCGTCTTTGATCAGCAGACACAGACATTTCCTGCTCTTGTCCACCACCTGTTTCAGCCCGCTGCAACAGTCTAAGGTAGGCGCTTTCGCCTCGCCGTCGACGTAGGGGATGCACGGAGCCAGCCCCATTAGCTGGTTCGAACACTCGGATTTGTCTTGGTTGACATCGGAGCTGGCTAAACCGAGTAGCAAGAGGAGGAAGATGGACGCGAGTGTTGAAGCTTGAGGTTTGGACTCCATTGTTGTTGTTTCTTTCTCACTGAGGAAGAAAGGAAAGGGAAAGTGACCAAAAGATGTGAAAATTATGACTGATGCAGAGCTGTTTATGGAGCTTGTCAATACCCCGTGCTGTCAAATTTTTTAATATGCATGTCTTTTAGTTTATATTTGAGATGTGAAATTGTTATCGACAATAATATTATCTTTAAGAATTAAATTCACGTGCTCTCTTTAGAAGTACAATATATTTTACTAACGCACCAACACTTATTGATAAAAGAATTTTAGTTTTATGAATTATGGGTTTAATTTAGATTTTAGGGGTTAGAATTTAAGATTATTGTTTAAAATTTAAGTATAAGATTTACAGCTTAAGGTTTAGTTTTTAAGAGTTTGAGTTATAAATTTTAAATTTAAGTTTTATAGTATAAATATGCATGCTCGTGTGAAATAATTTTTATACATATTGTGTATCAAAATTATACCCTATAAAAATATTGTATCAATAGAAATAAAATTATATAAATCAATATTAATCAAAATGAATTGAAACAAATTGATATATTTAAAAGGGTAAAATTTTGATACACATACTGTGTAAAATTATTTTTACACAAGCCTGAGTTTTTATCTTGTAAAACACAAATTCTAAATTTCTAACCCTAAACTCTAAAACCTAAACCATAAATTATAAACACTAACATTAAATTCTAAACTCTACAACTTAAACCCCTAAACTTTTAACCCTAAACTAAACCCCTAACTCCTAAATTTGAAAAGCACGTGTAAACGTTTATTTACACAGGCTGTGTATCAAACATTTTCTTTATTTAAAATACAAAATTTAAAAATTTATAGATTTAATTTATGGTTTAGAGTTTATGGGCTACATTTAGAATTTATAGTTTATAGCTTAGTAATTAGTGTTTAAGAAATAAGGCTTAAGTTTTGTGGTAATATGCTAGAGATGTAGGTTTTATGGTAATATGGTAAACAAACCCTTAAATATATAAAATTTTGATATTTAATCTATTAGTTGACTAATTAGGATTATTTGGTGTTCCTCGTTGTTTTTCTCTTATGTTGTTTCTTCATGTGTTTTCTGCTTTTTTTTGGTTTTTTACTTTTGTGTATTTTTTGTTCGGTTGATTTTAACTATTTTCTATATTTTTCGTTTCTTGTTAAACGAATGTAGATTTTACAATTCAAAAAAATTAACTAGTTCAAATATAAATATATTTCTTTTTATTTGATTTTAAATTATGACATTATATAATATCACATTGAAAAATAATTAAAACATAGTCAAAGCACGATAAAAACCACATTATAAGTAAATAATAGTAACATGGTCCGTTAATTTTCTAATTTGACAAAATTCAAAACACAAAAATACAATTATAAAATTAAACAAGAAAAATTTCTAATACATAATTTATAACAAAAACAATAATAACATCAAAAGGAAATCTAGCAAAGTAACCGAAGATCTCACACGACAAATCAATGGCTGCAACATACACCGGACGATGACATTATTTTAAATTTTCTCAGAAAAAGAAAATTGATACCATGTTGGAATTTGGATGATGACGTGACATTATTTTTAAAAAATATATTCATAATTTTTGAGCTTTTAACTTGGATGACTTTTTTTTAATCTTAAAATTTTAATTTTAAACTTAAATTTTTACTATAATACACGAAAAATAATGAAAAATCAAATAAGTTCATAATAAAAAGCAAGATTTAATTAAAAATTTTAAACTATGAATTATAATTTATTTAATTATTTTAAATGTTTTTAAATGTCCGTAAAGTTATAACGTGGCAAGTGACGTACGTTAGATAATGTGAAAAATGACGATTTATGAGAAATTTAATTGAGTGTTGATTGTCGATTAGAAAGAATAGTTTATTATTATTTTACGAAGATCATTTTAGATTAAAAAAACTTTAAAATATCATTTAAAAATATCAAATAGTTATTTAAAATATAAAAATATAAAATAATTATTTAAAATTATAAAATAATTACATAAAATTATAGAACTTATTAACTATACAAGAATTATTGAAAATTATAAAAATATCTAAATATGTCAGGAGAACTATATTATTTCCAAATTAAAAAAGTAATCCTTATACTTTATGTTTACGACATAGGGTTCATATAATGCTTTTTTTGAACATCTCGGTCTCTCCTTTAATTTTTGTCATTTTTATCATTAATTATTGACCGTGCAACTATAAAAAGACTAAATAACTTTTTAATTAAAACCCTCAAGCTTAAAAAATATCATTACTTGAACAATGTAATTTTTCAATCACCTACATTTATATTTTTTAAGGGCCAAATTGATTAAAACCCTAAACGTAGAGGACTAAAAAAATTGTTTTTACCTTTTTTATAGTCTTCATGCCAACAACTAACTGTAAAATTGAATACAAGTTAATGGATGGACCGAAATTTTCAAATAAAAAGAGCATAAGGATTCAGTGTCACACAAATAAAGTATAAAGACTAAATTTTATATTTTTAAATATTACTTTTTAAAAAACATAAAATTAAAAATCTGAAGAGATCATTGTAAAATTATAAAAACGATTAAACCCCTAATAAACAACCAACACCTAATTAGCACCTCACGCGTCAACAATTTCTAAAATATCGTCAAAATTTCTCTTTCTCATCTCTTAGTAGAAATTGTTAAAAAAATTAACCCCTCCCGCATCATTATTTTTTATGTAAACTGCTATAAACATCGACGAAAAAAATTATAACTAAAAAAAGCTTAATTGAGTGTTGTTTTCGATTAAAAATGGAGTAGCTCTTGTGTTGATTAAGGTCAGTTTAGTATTAAAATGGAGTAGCTCTTGTGTCGATTAAAAATTATAACTACTATAAACAACCTAGTGGTAGTATTAAAATGGAGTAGCTCTTGTGTTGATTAAGGTCAGTTTAGTATTGCTTTTGAAAAGTGCGGTGTAGAAGTACTTTTGAAAAGTATTTTTTATAAGTGTTTTTGAATTTTTAAGTTTGAGATTTAAGTGTTTAATATTGTTGTCAAAAAGTGCTTTTAAGAAGATAAATGATTATCTTGGACATGAAATTGTAAGTTATATATATATAATTGATATCCAAATTCTTTAATATTATAATATATAAATATATCAACTTAAATTATCATAAACTATAAACAATTATTTTATTATGAATACATATTTTCTAACAATTGTACGTGTTTTATAAAAATATTATAAATTTAAAATATTTTATTTAAAAAACTTAACATGAATAAATATATATAATATTTAAACTAAAAAAAAATTTATTAATTATATAATTATGTATTCGTAAAAAATTATAAATTTATAAATTTTAATTAAACACAATAACAAATGAAAGTTAAAATAGTAATTTGACTCTTAAAAACACTTTTTTAACTATAAAAGCTAGAAATTTTAGCTTTTGCGTTTAGGTTGAAAAACACTTTTTAAACGCGATTTTTTCTCTAAAAGTTAGCCGTTTAACATTACTTCTGCATTCTAATGTGCTTTTGGCCCCAAAAGCACTTTTAATAAGCAATGCTAAATGGGGCCTAAGAAGGCTGCTATACTTATGATTTATATGTTATTATCAGAGAAGTCATGATAATCAAAAGTAAAAATCGTTGGTAGTGCTTTCATCCGATTTCGTAGCTCCAGGTTTTCTCTACTTTTTGCCGCCGCCATCACTTGTTTGCTTCTCCTCTAATTTTATGACCGAAAGTAACACTAGTTTTAATGCTGGTTTTCGATCGCTGATCACATTCTTTTATTTATTTACTTTGTCCTTTTAATTTTAGTTTTTTAATTAAATACATTTGTCTTTATGACACGTTTTTTCTACTTTTTGGTATATTTTCTGCTTTTAGCACGCTTTTTCTGCCATTTGGCACGTTTTTTTGTTTTTTGTTTTTCTGTTAGGGTTGGATTTGACGTTGCCACGACTGATCAAGATGACACTCTTTTGATTATCCTGTTGATCTCCCTGTTTTGGACCCTCGAATTAGATCTAGATGCAAGTTTAGTCACCGTTCTTGTTTGCGATTGAGCTGTGGTAATAAATGTGTTGTCAACGTGCCCCAGTTTTGTAATATGCATTTTTTTATGTTGTTTTGTTGATGGTTTTTACCTTCATCGTCGAGCTTTGGTGATATTTTGTATCTATTTTATTTCTAGTCTTTGAATTAGATTCTTTTTTTACTTTTTCTTTGGTCCTGCTTATGATTTAAAAACGTTAGTTTTCATGTTTATGCATTTGTTATGTTGTTTGTTGATGGTTTTTACCTTTATCGTCGAGCTTTGGTGATATTTTGTATCTAATTTATTTCTAGTCTTTGAATTAGATTTTTTACTTTTTCTTTGGTCCTGCTTATGATCTAAAAACGTTAGTCTTCATATTTTTAGGAATATATTTAAATCATGTATGTTTACTTGCATTATAAACTTTTATATTAAAATTTTCTTTTATTAATAAAACTAACGTAGTGATATTCAAAAGAAAAGAAGTCATGATGTTTTTGTGTCTATTGCTAAAAATAATAATTAAAATTGCTTTAAGGTGACGTAAAAGTCCAAATTGATACGAAACATTACAAATTTTCTTATTTTTTGTACGTGTGGTAATTAGACATTCTTTTTTTAATGAGTAAATCAACCTAACTCATTAAAGAAGCATTAAGTGCAAGCTAATCATAATGAAAGAATAATAAGACAAACGTGCTTTAAGTAGGAAAAAAAGCTCTCAAGTATTAAATTATTCTAAAAAAACAAATTTTATTAGCTTGAAAAATGCTTTATAAAATATTTAAATTCTTAATTTTAGTACGCTCTCTTGACGAGCAAAGTCATATATTTATAGTTTTTCACCTCCTCAATGGACGATAGAAACCAATTTAATCTTATATCATTATTTACCTTTTTGAAAAATCTATACAAGCCTAGCGATAATAATAAATTTCAAGGTAAACTACTCATTTAGTACCCAAACTATTATTTTGTTCCTATTTTTATACCTCACATTTTTTGACAAAATGTTGCGTTTTGTTTTTATTTTGGTACTCTAACGTTACAAAATTAGCGGTGGGTTGACTAGAAGAGAAGACATCACACATGGCAGATTGTCACACCTTTTTCTCTCTCATTGTCAGCATGTCAAGTTGAATAAAATCATAAAAAAATAACATGTGGTAGGTTGACTAGTAGAAAGAATACCACGTGTGATTTTTTATCTCCTAAATAACTTGTCATGTGTGATTTTCTCTCTCCTAATTAATATATCGTCAATTTTAACGGCGTGTATCAAAATAAGATAAAATGTAACGTTAGATATGATTTTATAAAAAAAAATAATTGAAGTGCTAAAACAGAAACAGATATAAAGATGGATACCAAATAAGTTCTTTACCCTAAAATTTAGGGTAAAGTACACCATTGGCCACCGGACTTTTAGTGCACATTCATTTTGGTCACCGAACTTTTAAAAATTTCATTAGGGGCATCCAACTTTTATTTCGCTTTTATTTAAGTTCATCCCGTTATCTTTCGTTAAAAGATGCTGATGTGGCCCGTTAATTTTTCTTTGGGGTCCCACATGAACCCTTATCTTTCTTTTCCTTCTTCTCCAAATTCATGTAAAATGCTCAAGAGCCGCTCTTCCATTGCTATTGCGCACTTTGTCAATTACATCCTTTAGTGCACGACTGCTTACTCCCATTCTTACGAGTGTGGCCCTTAAATTCTCCTCACTGTCATGTAAAAATAGTAAGCAACATAATGTGTACAATAGAGCGAAGAAACCCATATAGTAATCGCTTAAGCTATGTTATATAGCTCAATCCACGGACACTATCTAAAGTTTTCCAGGAGGAACATCGCAGTCTTCTTGATTGTTTATTTTAAAAAATCATTTTAGTGATGAAGACGTTACCCTATTCTATCTCTGTTTAATTCTGAAATTTCTTTTGAGTTATGCTAAAAAATAACAGGGAATTAACTTGGAAGTGAGGAGCACGGGAAATAGATCCGCATAAGAAAATATTAATAACTCCCATTGTTGCTTGCTCTTCTTTGACTGCAATTGTCTTTTCCTTGTTTTGCTTATGGGTTTATTACAGGATAAATTTGAGCAAATCCTCTAACAATGATGCTAAGGGCTCAGGTAATCTTTTTTTTAGCCAAAACCCACTTCTTTTTTTTTCTTTCTTATCTTTTAGTTTTTAAATGTTGAGAGTTGGCTTTTTTTATAAGAAGATGGTAAAAAAGGGAATGATTTTGACACTTTTTTTAAGTAAATTCAAGTCTATAAAGACAAATTTTAAGAGTTTATGCGGGACCTAAAATAAAATTTGGAGAAAAATAAGAAAGAGAAAAGTTTATGTGGAACCCAAAGAAAAAATTTACAGATCACATCAGCATCTTTTAACAGAAAGTGATGAGAATGACCAAAATATAAATTTTAAGAATTTAATGACCAAAATAAAGGCGCACTAATAGTTCAGTGACCATTCTTTACTTTACCCTATATTTTATTATTTGAAAATATTATTTGTAGGATAAAATTAGTAATCCTTCTAAATTGGATCTAATTCGGATGGCCCATTTTTGCGTGGTCCATTTTCTCTGATCATCGGCCATAACCGAGACCTTGGCTGATCACTCTGTAATCAAATTTCAGAACCTTTTTTCGTTTTCTTTTTTCCTGCTCGACACCTTGCTTCTCTCGCCGCGCTCAGTTCAACTTGAAATCCCATCGCCTATCGGTTCAAGCTCAGCTCCTCTGCGGTTAAACCCTAGGTATTCTTCATACCCTTTCGCCTCATCGAATTTTACACTGCTAAGTTCTAGTATTACGTTTGCGATTCTCATTTCTTACCCTCTGGTTCCTTTTTTTTATTTTGGGAAAGTTGGGAAAAAATTTCACCATAAAACCCACTACTTTATATAATTTTCATATTTAAAAGCTCTTACAAATTCTTTTAATTTTTGGGTAAAGAAAATAATACTGATATGTTGAGGAATTATGATTAATACGTAAGTTCAGCATGCTCATTCCCATGTTATTTATTTATTTTTTCCTGCCATTGATTTTGTTTTGGTTGGTAAATTAGATATCTGCTGAAGGCATTTATCAGTAATTTTGCTTTGGTTTTACACTGCTTGCTATTGGTTGTTGGTTTGAATCAATTTAGACTCCCTTAAATTGTTCGAGTTACGAAGAAAATTCAGTTGCTTGGACTGCTAGTTTCCGTTTTTTTGTAGGATGAAGATTATTTATACTGCTTGCTGTTGCTTGTTTATAATGTGTTCCATTACGAATTTAAACTATTGAATTTTTTTTATCAAGAACTTGTGCCAATATGATTGTATCCTGCTCGGAGAGCTAGCTCTGTTCTCCTTCCCCTTCCCATCCAAAAGAGAAAAAAAAAAGAACTCTTTTTGCTTCCAGCGAGTTAATGAGGTAGACTAGTTCCTTCTTGGATGCTTGGATTAAGGATTATAGGATACTGTTAAAACCTTGGACGATTGGACCACTGTTGAATGATGGTGAACATGATTTTTTTTTAGCATTTGAAGCCATACGTTGTCTTTTTCTATGGCTATTATACCGTAATGTAGATAGGTTCCTTTCTCTTGCATTAGCTCTCTCTTGCCAGCTTAAGGTCTAACAGTCAATCCATTTAAGAGAAAAGACTCATTAAATGCTGATGTTTTAATCTTATGTAGTGCTTCTATATACATATGGCAGGGACCATAGGAAGTTGTTGAGCGTACAGGATGAGTACAAAGGTTGACCAGACACCTGCTGCTGGACCTCACGTTGCCAACATGTCTGCAACAACTACTTCATCCACAGCATCAACCAGAGGCCCAAAGGTCTCAAGGTTTGCTGCAAGGACCGGCTTTGTAATTCCGAAAAATAAATTGTCAGGCTCATTGGTTCCCATCTTCCGAGGAGGTAAAAAACCTGGAGGAAATGCTGCTGCCAATGAAGATAATATGGACCAGAGTCAGAGGAAAACAAAATGGAGCCCTGATCTGACACAGGATGCTGCTGTCAGAAGAGGTAGAGCCTTAGCTTATCAGGTATTTGGTCTATCCCTTGGTAGTGAATATCAGATTCATTTTGCAAGTGCATATTGAATTTCTGTATCGGATTTTAGAAGTTCTTTCAACATGTTTAAACTGTCTTAAGTAGCGAATTGGAGCCATTTGTAGCCCTGGATTATGAGAGGACTATTTATATTGCTCATCTGATGGCAATTGAACATTTCCCTTGTCCCCATTTTTGTGCTAAAATGCTAGTGTCCACTTTGCAATTCCCTAGCATCGAGATTTAACGTTCCTGGTGCCATTAAGTGATATTACTTCCTCTATGGCGGTCCAAATTTTGAGCAGACTCGGGTGGATCAGATTACGCAGCAGCTGAAATCAGGAAATCCAGATGTTGGGGATATGGAAGACTCACCATTAGCTTCTAAGAATATGGTTAAGAGCACTTCTGATACTCAACTTGAAAGTGAGGTAGAGAGAGAGTTAATATTGCTAGCTCTGTTTATTCTTTTTATTGTATTGATTTATTGTGGATTTTGGATTTGCAACTCACACTGAATTTGTGAATTTAGAAATTAGAACTTTTGGAGATTGAAAGACGGGAAGCTATTGGTAACTCCAACAACTGTTGCTAGATAAGAAAATTTTCTTTTTTCTCTAATTCATTCAGTTTTTCATTGTTTTGTTTTTTTGGCTTCTAGGTGAAATACTAAAATTGAATCCAAGTTACAAAGCACCAGCAGATTATAAACCTTTATTGAAAGAGGCAACCGTTCCCATTCCTGTAAGCCCATTTTTATACTGACATATTATTGCATCAAATTTTCTCATGTCATCCTTTTCCTGCATCTTTTACTGTACTTCTGAAAGAAGTTATACATTTAAGTAATTAATGGCAATCTTGTTGATAAAAGTTCTATGAAATTCTGTTGAGTTTGACGAATTTGAATATTTTTCCTAGTAAGCAGCATTCGTAATGCATACTAAGGTTCACATTTATTTTTTGCTGCATTTTGATTCTATACGTGCATCCCCTTTGATTGGAATACAGCATTTGGTTTATCTTGTCATCCACCCAAAGTGATTTTTTTTTACTTTGACCATCATGACTCATATGTTATCATCAGAGAAGTCATTATGTTTTTGTGTCAATTTTTCCAAAATGAATAAAAAATGACAGGTTAATTGTTATAATGGATTGTTATGGGAACCTTTGAGTTTGTTCCAACTTTCATAGCAAAGCTATTCTCTCTCTAATATTATTAAGTTTCTTCCATCCTCTGCCTATGTGCATACAACATTTGAATATTATGATACTATATTAGTTTTGCAGGTGAAAGAATATCCTGGATGCAATTTTGTTGCTCTAATCTTTGGTCCCGGAAGTGATACTAAGAAGCGACTAGAAAAGGTAAGTATTTGGTTTCTGCTATTTTGTTCTATTGATACTGATAATCTATGAAGGGCCACTGAGACCTATCAAAGATCTTGCTCTCTACGTGTGTGTGTGTGTGTGTTTGTGGAAATATATGCAGTCATATGTATTAGATATTATGTATGTATGTAGATATATTGATATGCTCCTCTTGAGTGAAATTTTTAAGTTTACCGCTCATCTTTCAAATCAGGAAACTGAAGCTACAGTTAAAGTCTATGGCATTAAAGCAAATACTGGGGAGAAGGTAAGTCTTTGGGCTGGGAGAATATAGCACCATCTAAGTTAATTGCTGAAGCTTTTTCTATTTCTCACTTAAGAAAGATCTGCCTTAAATATATGCTTCGTGAATGCTTAAATTAAGCATTATTGACTTATAGCTAGTGTTTCTACATCAGGTTGAAATTACTACGCCTGATGATAATGAAACCCAAGATGCTTATGAAGAGTTGTATGTTCATCTATCAGCCGACACCTTTGAGAAAGTTGATGGAGCAGTGACACTGATTGAGTTGCTAGTTAGTTCAATATCAGTGAGTTTATCACTCTGAACATCAAGAAAAAACTCTCCAAGAAAAAGATGGAGATTACAAAATGATATTTATTGCCACAGCTTTATGAAAATAACTATTTGTACCTTTTCTGCAGGGAAATTTAGGCACTGGTTCGGTGCCTGCAATATCTGGGAATGATGTGAATGCACTTAGTCAAACGCCTGACACAGCTTTATCGTCTGCGACTGATTCTGCTTTAAATCAGCAAGTGGTGCAACTTACACTAGCATCTGCACGAGGTCAGTTTCAATACCACAATTCATGGTTCCCTACCAGCCCTATGCCGCCGAATTTTTCGGCACCTATTCTCAACAGTCCTGTACCTGCACAGTCCTCACCTTCAAACCTGTCTTCACTCTTTGGTCCACGCCCAGCTCCTGCATCTGGATACAACACAATTATTCAAGATTCATCCCTTGTTTCATCCAGTCCACAGCTTCCAAGACCAGGACAAGTATTTTCGCAGCCACATATGCCCCCGATGTATCCTCAGGGTCATACTGGTCCTCAAAATTTTCTTGTTCCAAATCCAATTCCTCCAGCTACTCAACCTGGCAATTTATCTTCACTTTCACTCATAGGAAGCCATCCCCAAACTCTGGGGCCACTCCCTGGCACAAGACCGTTTATGCCTGCAGGAAATGTAGGGCACCTTGCTCCACCTGCAGTTATTTCCCAGGTGCCTAATCCTGTAGTTCCACAACCAGGGCAGTCTGGTCCTCGATTAACCGGTGCGCCTGTTAACCATCCATCCTTGTCTTTTCCTCCCGGTCCTCCACTAGGGCCTTCCCCTCCATTGCCGTCTGTTTTACATCCAACAGCAGTGTCAGTACCTATGTCTGTGCCACCACCAATGCAATCCTCTTTACCCGCCATTTCCATGGCACCACCACCAAATCCATCTCTAAATCCAGCAATGTTATCAAGACCAATGATCTCACAAGCACCACCCATGTCATTGTCACCATCTCTGCCAAGAGGACCTTCTGGTTCTATTCCTGGAAATATGCCAAATTTTGCTCCCATAAATCAACCAATCGCCGCAAGATCACAACATTCAAGTGCCGGGGATTTCACTTTTCAACCTCACCAAACACAGGGACCGATCTATCCTATGGTTCCAAGACCAGGCGGTCAGGCTGCAAATCCGCATGCTCTAGCCCCCAGATCAGCGGTTCTACAACAAGCACCACCTTTCCAGTTTGGTGTGCTCAATTCTACACCCCAACCAGCAATGCAAGTGTTTCCTAGGCCACAGAGTGGCAACCAGTTGGGTTTGCTGCAAACTCACATGTCTTCTTCACTGCCAAATGCTCAGCAAAATGCCATGACTGTTCCACCCAGACCTCCAGCATTCCCAGGCGATGGTCCTTTTCCGAATGCTCCTCCAGTTCCACAATTGGGATTCAGAAACTTTGCTCCATCTCCCCAAACGCCCAATATGGCCGGTCCCTTTCCTTCCAGGCCAGGGCACTTGTTGCAACATCAACAAAACTACCCACCTATGCCACCTAGACCTGGAAATTTTGCACCTCCTAACCCCCAATTTTCCGGCGGTGTTTTCCCACAGTCCACTAGACCTACATTGGGCCATCCTGCTGGACAACAAGTTTATGATCCATTCTCTCCCACATCTGTTCCCGGGGCATCTCAACACCAGGGAGGCAGTAAAGCAAATGCAAGAAACCAGGAAAGTGATCCAGAGTATGAGGATCTGATGGCTTCTGTAGGAGTAAAGTAGTAAATCGTTTCGATTAATTTGTTTTTGACAGCCATAATCAGTAGATTAAATGTCAAAGATTTAGACTTTGTCTGAAGATGTTAAATATCCGAAAAAAGTATAATAGAGCAGAATTATTTTCTCTAATCTGCTGATTTTGCTTGCATCTAGTGACTACTCAGTCCATTGCTGAAACTCATTGCTTGGACCATTTAAGATTCGGTAAGAAACTCCTTGGTTATTGTGAGTCGTCTTGGTTTAAGGTTTGAGTTTTTTTCAGGTCAATTTGAGTTGGGGTTGAACATGTTTAGATTGTTCGCTTTTTACGAACAAATTATATCGGTTTCTGGTTCAAGTTTAGGTTGATTGAATCAGACGAGGTTCGGTTCAGAATGTACACGTCTATTATGAACACAATTTGATATTTAAATTGCAAAAATGATTATTTATGATAAATGTAAAAATAATAAAAATGAATGGAAATGCAATTTGGTTAAAGTAGTCACCATCCTAGTGACTTGGAAGGCACCATGAAAGTGTAGCATTTTGTATTTTGTGGTGGGGTAGCTATTTGCTGATCAAACCATCTTTTTGTTGGTCAGCTGCCTCCTTGTCTGCATGCAGAACAAAGCTACAATTATTCATGGGCGCAAGTAGGTGAGTAAATGAGACGAAAAAGACTACGAGCTATTAGAGTATGACTCAGTCAAAATTCGGTTAAGATTGGAGTTGAACTCGAGTTTGACTCTAGTTCTTAATGACCCAAGTCGAGCACAATATTATTCGACTCGAGTTCAAACTCGACTCTAATTTTCAATGAGCAGAGTCGAGCTCAACACTACTCAGGGTCAGCTTGACTCACTCACTTGCACCCCTAGACGCAAGGCTTTAAATTACCTTCCAACCAAAGAAGAGCTATAAATGCAAGCAACTAGTAATGAAAGTGTTTTATATATGAAACACAAATTGAATTGGTAGTATTTGGATGATTTGAATCGGATTGAATTTTATTTTTATTTGATTTAGAATTAATTTTTTTTTTCAATATTAAAATACATATTTTATATTTCAAATGACGAAAATAACTTAAAAAATACTATATTAGAATTAATATTTGTTTCATTTTCTTGAAAATTTATTATTTAAAAACATTTAGGAAATAAATTTAAAATCTTATCAAATAATGTCAACATCATAAATAAAATTATTTTATCAAAATAAAATAATCTAAACTTATAATTACTATCGATAAACGATCTAAACCGAATTAAAATAAACCGCTCAAAAATCCAATAAAATTGATGCTGTCAAGAATGCAATACATCTTTAATTAATAAATAAAAATTAAATCTCGTCTAATTTGAATCTAGATTTAGTTCGAATCCAAAACCTCAAAAAAAAAAAACCACCCTCATCATTAGCTAATTTTGCACAATTAAAAACATTTAACTAATAATTATTAAGCTCACAACCACGCGAGCTAAATCATACCGTTTAAAACAACTGATTTAACTATATTTTTTTTCAATATCAGGGAAACCAAAATTTGCGGCTATCCACATAAATATAGAAAGATCAAATTACTCGGGAAGTCCATGTATTATACTAACTAAGATAATTTAGCCCCTCTATAAAAAAAAACCCTAGCTAATTTAATTCGCATATTTCTAATAAAATTCATAATCAGATTGAGGTCGGTTGGATAAATCATTTATTCACATATATATCATTAATTATTATCTGATGGCATATAATTTTATACATCATCAATATATCAGATAATGACATGTCATTAAAAATAAATTTAAATGAATATCATTTTATAATCTTATCACGACGCGTTATCATCTAATTCACTGGTAGTGCATAGAATTATACACTGACAATTAAGGCTAAGCATAGTTAAGCGAAAAATCAAAAACTGATTCGAACTGGGGTGTTTGTACGATTTATGGTTCACAAGTTTATAAACCGTGGTTACATGAATTGAATCGAATTAAATTAAATTTGATTTTTTATTTAATTTATAATTATTTTATAATATAAAATTAAGTATTTTATACTTAAAATACTATAATGCATTATTAGTTATTATTTTTACTTTAAAAATTAAGCTTTTAATAAATACTTATGGAAGGTACTTTAATACTTTATCATTTAATGTTTTAATGAGGCACATGATAATATTTCTATTTGTATGGTTTTTATCTAATGAAATTATACATTGATGTTAAAAAAAAATATGAAAAAACCAAAAACCGAAGTTAACCAAACCGAAAACCTATAGTTACTAAAATAGCTTACCGCATTAAACTGAACCGAACTATATACACCCTTATCGATAATCATCAAATATTAATTAATTAATATTATTATATTTATTATCCTTAATTAATCTCCTCTCCTGCTTGTGGGAACTTCAAGTCAGAGCTGTCATTTGCAAGTTGTGCATTATAATTTCTCATTCAGCATCAGCATCAGCAATGTATTACTTAAAAAAATAAGCAATATCACTATATTATATGTATGTATATATATTGACTTAATTAATAAGCAATATACACACATATATATATATATATATTAGTAGATTATTGACTTAATTAATAAGGATAATATTTCTGGTTTTTGAAATATTAAAATCATTTTTTTACAAATCTTAATTCTAATCCTACCTAGAGGAGAGAAGAAGGGGGATTTAGGAAAAGGAAGGAGGCTCTAGAACTCATGACCTAAAAAAATCTGAAAAAACAAGATAAACAGTTTGGCCAATCGGCCAAATATGCTTTCTCAAATTTGAATTTTATTATGTGTAGATACGAACATGGGTAAAGGCATAAGTTATGTTTTGAGAGGTCAAAATTGAAGGGTTAGAGTGCAATTTCATTATTATATCAATTTATAATTTTTAAAGGACTAAAGAAAAAATTATATCCTTTTAGCCCCTTGACTATATATATAATCCAAAAACAATTTTCAAGACAAAATTGAGTTGAAAGCCAAGGTGGCAGAATCAAAATCCTCACTTGGAAGAAAACAAAATTAATTTAAAATACATTGCGGGGTTGTTAATTGCTTGCTTGTGCAAGGATCTATATAGAAAGCTATTTCTTCATTGTAATTAATTATGTCCGTTAAAGTTCATTTTTGTTATAGTCGAGGTTTATTTTATGATCTATGTTTGGGATTTATGGCTCTTCTTCCCAACAATGACATTTTTAAGGTTCGAATTTATATTCTTTCTTTGGGAGTTCAATGCGTTGTCACAGCACACAATACTTGCTGGTTCATTTCATGCAATGTGCATAATTATTTTGAATGTTACGTCGTTTCAAGTTAAAGTATCGATAATATGTAACACCCCGAAATCCGGCCTAGTAGGAATTGGGTTCCGGCGACCAAAAACCCTGTATCAGGATTGTCCAAATATTGTTTGACTTTGACCGTAAGGTTAAATGTATCGATATCAGACTCTAATTGAGTCAAATTACTGTCCAAAGGCCTTATTGGAAGTATTTAAAACTTGTTTAGTGGCTAAATTATTAAAATTGAAAGTTTAGGGACAAAATGTGTAGAGATTTGAGAGTCGAGGGACTAATCTTGTGGTTAGCCCCTCCTCAATTATAATCCCCACATACGTGGGATTATCTGAAGGAATTCATTCACTTGAAGGAAAGCTCCTAGTTTAGAATAGGGGCAAAGAAATGAAGAAGGATTAGAAATTCACCCGATTAAACAAGCAAGCACCTCTCCCTTCATCTTTATCTTTCCCCCCAAGCAAGCACCTCTATTGTTAAGGTTTGAGAAGCTTGAGTTTTCTTCAATTTATCGATATCGAATTATTGCTATCAACTGGGTAAGCCAAATCCTCTAAACTATTGTGGGAATCTATGAATGAATCAAGATTAATTTTAAGCTAGGATTTCGGCTATTCATGGAAAAATCTCTAGATAAAAGTTGTGTCAAGTATAGATATTGAATTTGATGCCGTTATGTTGATTTCAAGATTGTATTACTAATTCTAATCAAATCCTATTGTTTACCTAGCTCAAGAAGTGGGAAGAAATCATCCACCATCGCCATCAGAAGCTAGGAACAAGAGGATTATTATCCGAAAGCTGTGAAAGCTTCGAAATATCGAGGTGAGTGTAGTCTGAGTCTTGGGACTAAGCTAGGTGCTTTTCCTGATTTTATTGTTATTGAAATTATCATTGCCAACCCTATTGTGAAGGGATTTTGCATCAAATCCGTTAGAGGATACATTGGTAAGCATAAGTAAGTATAGCATCGAACATCGCTAGTGTTATTGTTAAGGTCGGTATGATAGCCATTGAATTAAGGAAATATTGAATATCGATTAATGAGCATTGTCATTATCATCGTAATAGATATTGTCATCAAGCATTGATATCGATATTGTCATTGTCATTGAAACATTGAAAACGTATCATCGGTCATTGGTATTGCAATTGAGATTATCAAACATTGACATCGAATCAAGAAACAATGAATGTTACCATTGGATTATGGAATATCGATCATCGTCATCATAACATCGTGTATTGGTCATTGGACTATTGCTATTGAATCATTGGATACATTGGGCATTGTTATTGTTATTGAATACCGATCATTGATATTGTTACCGGACCTTAGATTTGATGGACATTAGATACAATTGGCATGTCATAAAATTCATGAGCTAAAGTACGGGTGGACCACGGTCCTAAGGTTACAGCCTATATTGATTTGGCGAGGCGAAGGGATGTGTTGTAATATTGGTCATATTGGTGAGGCGGAGGGACTAGACCATTCATTGATTTGGTGAGGCGTAGGAATTCGCGTATCCACTATCCAGAATCGATCCAAGGGTTATTGTTAAAATATGATGTTATTGCTTTGAATATGATCAATGCATTGATATTATTGATTTATTATATGATCATTCATAGGGTAAGGATGAAAATGCATAACATTGACATTGTTTATGACTACCTCACTAGGCAAAGTATGCCTAATGCATTTCATCTCATGCATTTTAGGTTGATCAAATCGTTGGATCGAGATCGGGGAAGTTGGAGGATTAACAAGTCACAAGCAAGTTAGAGTAAAGTATTTTGTCCTTATAAACTCCTAGAATGGTGGAAAAGTAGTTAAACTAGTTGTTTATAGTATTTTGGATGTATATGTATGACCTATACTTTGTAATAGGATAAATGGACCTAAAATGACTTGTATATGAGGCTAAAGGTAACCAAATATGCATAATTGGCTCCTAAAGGTAAAAACTTAGTAAACGGATTCGAATAGCCTTAAAATTTGACATGCTAGTAGATTAAATGATTAAAAATTTGCTAGTAAAATTTCATTACAATTGGACATCGTTCAACAGGTTAATTTGAATAAAAACCGACTAAAATCTGTCATTACAAAACAGGTGTATCGATACAGGTCAACCCGTATCGATACGGCCCTACATAATTGGCCATGGTGAAATAGGGACTATCGATACCCAAAAGAGGTGTACCGATACAGGCTTGGGCAGTAGAATTTGGTCATTTAAATGTACCGGTACGATCACAGACTGTACCGAAACGGGTCAACCCGTATCGATACAATCCCTATGGTATCAATACGGAGCCTCTAATTCTTCAAGTCGAATTCGAAATTGTGCATATCCGTACCGATACAGGCCTAAGGGTATCGATACGGAGGTAGGTAATCCTGTTAAAAGGCAATGAACACAGTTTTAAATTGTTTACAAAACGACCACTGAACATAGTAAGGCCTAATCGGATGGGTTAATGGTATCAGAATGACACGAAAATTCATAGGACTGTCGTTAATGTAGTAAATTTCAGTATTGTATAGTTAATTGCACTCAAAGACCTCTAAATTATTAGATTCACTGTTTAGTCCCTAAAACTTGTAAAAGTTAGAAATTGACCCTAATTGATCGGTCATTGATACAAATGGGATAAGATGAATCAAAATCGATATTGTATAATGTTTGAAGGTCATATTGTTGACCAAGTGTTGCTTGTTATTGAAATTTCACCGCACCAATCACCGTTTCGATCACCGATAGCATTTTTCGACCCAGTTCTCGACCAGGCCGGGGAGGGAGCGTTACATAATATATAAATTTATACACCGTTGGTAAATATAAAAACATTATATGTAAAAAAAAATAATTTATTTATGTGGTGAAATAAAAAAAATTAAGCGAAGAGCCAAAATAAAAATATAGGATTTTCACAGGCTAAAAGTTGAAAAAATTGTGTTGAAGACGTAAAATTGAATTATTAGTTTTTTTAGGTTACTAAAAAAATGCACTTTTTTCATTCAATCAAAAGGTTAAAAGAGTTTAAAGTGAATTGTCATTTTTTGAAGCATCTAGAAATGTATTTTTCCATTTAATCAAGGTTACTAATGTGCTTTGATGTACCGTTTCGGGTTTATCGTTTTTTTAATATATATACACACACATACTACAATTATACCTCAATTATTCACATCAAAATATATTTATCAGAAAATATAAAACTTAAATTTTTTAATTAAGTTCACTAAATTATCTTTTTTATTTTTAATTTTAAATTATAAAAAACATAATTTAAAATATTAATACCTTACAGAAATTTGTATAGCTGTTTACACACCGTACAAGCAATATTGCTCGAAATAGAAGAAAACACACTTAAACAATAAAAAAAAAACCAAAATTTTAAATAGATTAGAACTTATGCCGATTGATATCGATTTAAGACCGATATAACTAATAGAACCTGTATAAACGATACATGCATAATACTAACTACCATAATTAAAAAACAATTTTGTTGCTTTCAAGATATCATTATATAAACTTTTAACTTTGTTAAACAACTTTGTGTATACATACAAATCAAAATGAAATCACCCTCTAACCCCAAATCCCATGAATTTAAACCAAACAATATTTCACACCAATTTCTCCCCTACAAGTCCTTACCAAACAAGACATTTTCTTGTTGTGTAATTAAGCCCCCAAATTATTTGCGAAGCTTAATTAAGACCAAAGTGGGATACAATTCAACCTTATAAAAACTAAAACTTTGTACACAAACTCACCTTCTTTGACACATGTAACCTACCTTTCTATGTCCATGACTTCATACCGTTTTCCCATGTGAATAAAGCTTTTAGGCTCACCATGTAATTTGCTTTGACGCTTTTGTGATTCAACATCCTCTAATTCATCATCTCCAAGCTCAAATTTCTCATTTTCGTGGTGGTCCAATGTGGCATAGTCAACTTTCCCACCATAGAACATGACCAAAACCAAATAGACACTCGTAGCAAAAATGACGACACCAATCAGAGTCCAACTGAATCCGATATTCACCAACGATTTAGCTCGATGAAGTGCCTCGTCGCTCGAGCATCGAACCACTTGATGACCCTCTTCGAGGTTGATGAAACAGCCTTTCGGGATCAACCCCGGTGTCCAAAGCATGTACCCCATGACCATGAGCCATAACCCTTGGTACAATATGCTTAATGACCTTGTAAAGCTCACTATGAAGCTCCTGGGGTACCCTATTCCCACTAGGGTAGTGGCTAAACACACCACTATGGCACTTTGTAGGAGCAAATGGTATTGGCCCTCTACTCCCATGTGGTCAGCCGAGTGAAGGTGGAACAAAAACAGCTGCTGAGCGAAGGCTACAGCTCCGAGGAGCTGCGTTAGGCCAGATTTAGCAATGGGGCTTATGTTGTTGGTCCTGTCGAGGACGATGGCGAAAGCAGCGTAGACGAAGAACGTCATCGATATAGCCGAGTGTTCGAAGTTGTGGAGATGGTTTGATGGGATCGTTCCGTCTGGATCGAACGGCTGGTGTCCTGCAGGGCCAATGAAGAGTTCCATGGATATAGAGAGTGATGAGCAAACCATGATCAAAACCAGCTCTAAGTACCTAAATTTCGACGCGGGGAACCATGGGAATGATGTGTAGGAGCTTGGGTTCAAAGCATGGAGCTTGATGTGATTGAAAAGGTGCCATAAACCAAGTGCAAAGAAGGCAAAGCCTGGAGCAACATGTCCCACTAAAGTGCCCATTTTTTTTACAAAAAAGGGTTGTTTGGGGAGAGAGAAAATTAGGAGGGAAGGTTGCTTTAGTGAAAGGAAAATTGATGGGTGAAGAGTGTGGAGAGGACTAGTTTTTAAAGGGCTGGGGTGAGTTGAATTTTGAAGGACTCTAGAGGCTTCGGTGCTTTCAAGGTTTTGAACTTACATGAGATTCAACTAGTTGACCAATGACCAATCTCTCAGGTTGTTTGTGTAAGAAATGAGGGCATTTTAGCAATTAGCCAACAAAAATTCTCTCTCTTTTCAATGTCATTTTTTAGGTTCCAATATTAAAAAAAATAATTTTTAAATTATAACCTTAAATTCTAAATTTTAAACTCTAAAAATATATCATCAATTCTCTAAATTTTAATTATAAACCTTAAATTTTAAACTTAATTTTTAATATAAAAATATAAATAAGAGCACTAAAAGTTCAGAAATTTTTATTTCAATTAGCCCCTTGTTTTTCTAGAATACCACATACTTCTCATTACAAGAAATCCAAAATCCCTATTTTGAAAATGACTCAAATGAGTAATCTTCTTAAAAGGATTAGAAAGCAAATATGGGTTTGTTCATTAATTTTTCAACAAGTATTATGGTTTGAATTTCAATAGTCTCATTGGATAGGCGATTTATATATATATATATATATATATATATATATATATATTATTAACTTTTTCAGAGATTCATGACATGCGATGATCCTGTAAAACTATTTATATAATTTGATAGGTATCAGATGAAATATCACAAACTAACCAAATAACTAAAAAAATCAATTTTTTTATAAACAAGTTTTATTATTAAGGGTATTTATGTCTTTCAATAATTTAATAGGTTTTTGCAAAACTAAAATTTAAGGAGGAAATGAATTATCATATTATTTTCTTAGCTTCTGTACACAATATTACTCAAACTCAAATTATTAAAAAAATAAATTACTATATATATATATATATTACTGAAATCAATCATTGAATTCAAATATTAAGTTTTGAAGCACATGTGTTTTATGCTTTGTTCTTTAATGAAGATTTGAATGTTGCAAAAGAAACGTAGACGCTTTCTTTTTATTTTAAAAAACCCAAATATATATATATATATATAGGATAAATCATTTTTCTTTAAAAAATAAAAAAAAATATGAAATTAATGATCGTTTTTATACAATATTTACATTATCCATAATTTTCAGTGACAATTATATTTAAATGCATTTAAACTTATGATTACCGGAAGATACCATTCAGATTAGAATTCAATTGATTTAACACTATTTTCTATATACAAAGTACTATTAAAAAACACTATTTTTTATATAAAAAATTAAAAAACCGTATTTAAAAAATAAAATCTTATAAATTTAGAATTCGAATTCTAATATTCATATTTTCATTGTTTTTTATATATTAACAAAACAAGAAATTGCCTAACAAAATGAAATTTCCCCAAAAGTCAACTCAATTAAGCTTATCCACTAGACCGCCTTACCTAAATATAGCTGGTATGGTACCTTAAATTAATTCTCTAGGATTACCTTACCCTATACGCATTAAACTTTGAGGGGTTGTAATCAAGTAATTAAATTACAAGTCGGTCCTCGGCGCATAAAGAAAAATAGGAAATTATAAAAAAAATTGGCACTCCCTTTTGTCCGTGAAATAATTTACGGTGTTTATTCGGTTAATATTGTTGAAATTACGGGGATTTAAAAGATAAGAGTTAAAAAAGTTTAAACGTGAACTCAATGAGTTATCTAAGTAAAAAAAAGAGAGCGATGTTTATTTTGGAAGACTTAGATTTAAGTAGTTTTGTCTGTAAGGTGTGTACGTCATCAAATGGTTAAGAAAAATATAAACAAATATTGCAATTATCTATTAACAATTAAAAAACGTTTAAACGCGCAATATCATTTTATTTAAATAATTAAAATTTTAGAGGATTTATGAATCGTTTCGAGAAATTTTATAAAATAATTTTTTAATTTATTGTTAAATAATTAATATATTTTTCTAAGAAGTAATTCTTTATCAATTGAATTAGAAAAAATACATTAGACTATCTATAGAATTTGGGAGATTCAAATTCAACTGTATTTTATAAGGAATCGTTGATTTTGATTTTCTATGTTCAAAAAATGACTGCCCTAAGAAACTTGAAAATGCAAAATGCATGAAAATAAAACTTATATCTTATAAAAGAAATTAAAAACAAACCAACGAGTTGATCAAAGTGGTAAGTAGTTTGGTATCGCTTAAGCAAGTCTCGGATTCAAGGTGTTGTATATGCAAAGATTTAAGAGACTTACCTACCAAAACTAGATATGTGACGCGGGCCAGTCCCATTTGTCTAGAAAAATTTAGAAGTAATTTTAGTGATTATCTTTTTTCATTGATTCGGATTAAAATAATATTATTCGTGGGAGATGAAAAAAAGGTATGGATAACATTTTTTTTTAGTAAGTAGATATGTTATATTCTTAAGATAAATGTTAAAATTCGAACTCATATAACAAGATGAAACGACATGAACATTATTGACTAATTGACCAATTAGTGAATCTCAATATATGAATAGCATTAACTATTCTATATTGCTTTGCGTATATTTATATTATTGAATTTAATAGTTAATTTACTAAAACATTATTTATATAAAAATAATTTTAAAACACGAAAAAAGAAATTTTATAGGGCAAGTCAATCAAACGTTGACAATGTTATCCAGGTTTAAATTCCGCACGTGATTATTCATAGTTATACGTATATATGTATATAATTCTATTTAGGTTATTATCTCATACAAAGCGGTAGAAATTTGTTGTTTCTATAAGCGCCTTAATTTAGGGTATAAGGTTTTAATTTAAGGTTTTAGTTTAGGGGCTTTAGTGTATGGGTTTAGAATTTAGGGTTCTTGGTTATAATTAAGGGTTTATAGTTAGAATATGGTTAAGGTTTAAGTTTTAAGGTAATATGGTTAAGGATTTAGATTTTAACATGTAAACCCTAAATTTTACCAACAACTCATAATTTAAAACTACTGCATTTAAACCCCTAAACCCTAAGCTCTAAACGAAGTTATTGAACCCTAAAACTAAGGTGCTTGTGTAAACAAAGTTTTCGCAAGCGCAAGGACGGAGCTCCCTTGAGGCCCAAGGGGGCCCCGACCCCTGTTATAAAATTAATATATTCTATCAATTTTAGTCTAATTATTATTTGGTCCTTGTAAAAATAAATGTTCAAATTAAAAAAAATATAATAGTTATTAAATATATGATCATGAATTGAACAAAAAATAATGAGCCCGCATTATCAAATTTTTTGGTCTAATACCAATTTAAGTCCTTATAAGTTTAAATATTCGACAAATTAAGCATTGTCCCATGAATTTTGAGTTTTAAATACTTAATAAACCCTTGTATCATTTAAATTCAATATTTCGACCCTGTAAATATTCAATCCTGGCTCCGTTCCTGCGCAAGTGGTTATGCATGAAATAATTACCCTTCTATTTATACATTATATTAATTAAATTTATTTATAATACAGATGTATTAATTGTAATTCGAGAAAAAGAAAGTTGTACAAGGCAAAGATTTTAGTTGTTGCCGTGTGACCAACTTGTAAAGCAAAATCGGACTTTGCTAATTTGAATGATGAAACAGTTTTGAATTGAATTTTAATTTTATTTATTTATTTATTTATTTAATCCGAAATGTATTGTCGGGTTGTGTTTGTAATTTGCATTTGCTTGAGCTTGCACGCAATTTCCTTAGCCACCTTTGTACAATTCCAATGCTTTGCCCTTTAAACCTCCACAAAAATAAATAAATTCTTTTATTTTTTTGGTAAAATAATTATTTTTTGGCTTAGTTAAAAAATAAATATTTAAATTATATCTCATTTTTTATTTACGTGTCTAATTTCTTTTATTAAAATAAGCGTAATACAATTATATTTTATTTCGTAACAATTTTTAGATTAGTCTATTACGTCTATTAAAAATCATTAATTAATAAAAATATAACATTTTTTTCAGATTTTATTTTCCTTTTTATTCTTTTTCTTCTGTAAATTTTCTAAAAACAAACACAAAAATATAAAGTTAAAAGAGGGAAATAACCGAAAAGCACTCATATTAATCGAAAATCTACTCACTCAAAGGAACAAAAAGCATGTCCCCTATTTATCTAAAAAAATCATGTCTTTTTAATATTTTTTATCCTCAATGTTAAAAAATAAAAAATGTTATGTTATGTACTCATTAGCTAACGAATTTTTTAATAAACATAGCAATGATAACTTTAAGGGTAAATTATGCAAAGTACTATAAAATTATTGGGTGCGACTCGTTTTACTTAGTTCAATTTTACTATCAAAATATATATTTTCGACTAGTTTATACTACCGCGCCGTTAACTCCTTAATGCCGTGATGACCTAGATGTTAGACCAAAACAACGTCGTTTTGGTGCCGCTGTTTTGATACTAACTTGCCCAAAATAACGTCATTTTACTAGAAAATGAGGAAAATATAAAAAAATCATGCACTTAAAGGGATTTGAACCTGCAACTTTTAAAATCAAAAGTAATCTCCTAACCAGTAAACCAATTTAATATCTTTGAATTATATCCAGCACAAACAATATATATTCTAAACTTGAGTTGAAATTAATTCAATTTATTTTATTATATAAATAATATTAGTCTATATAAATAATAAAAATATATTATAAATAATATTAATATATATAACTAATAAATAAAATATTTCTATTAAATAAAAAAATTATATTATGAATATTATTAAATATATAAATAAATAATATATTGTTATAAAAGCTAAAAAATTAATTTACAAAAAACCCTAAAATTTTCAAAATTTACAAAAAACTCCAAAATCCATCAAAGCATTAAATTCTTATCTATAAACCCTAAAAGCCTATAAATCATAAACCCTAAAATCATAAACCCATTAGCAACTAAAATGGATTGAATTGGGGTTTAAGCTTTAGGGTTTTGGTGATTTTTTTTTGTTTTTATTGTAAATTTTCGAAATTTTAGATTTTTTTAAAATCATTTTTTTAGTTTTTATAATAATATATTATTTGTTTATATATATATTAATATTATTTGTTTGTGAATAAAATTTTAAGGTTTGAGGTTTATAATTTAGTGTTAGGGTTTAAGGTTATGTTGGATTTTGGGCTTTTTGAAAAATTTGGGGTTTTAAAAATTAGTATTTTAGTTTTTATAATAATATATTTATATATTTAATATTATTTATAATATAAAAATATTTATATCTTTTTATTTTATTTATTATTTTTATATTAATATATGTATACTAATATATTTATATTATTTATATAGGTAATATTATTTATATGATAAACTGCAGTTTGGAATATATATTATTTGTGTTGGAAACAAAATAAATATGTTAAGTTGGCTTAGTGGTTAGGAGTTTGCCTTTGATTCTAAAGGTTGTAGGTTCAAATCTCATTAAGTGCATGGTTTTTCTTATTTTCCTCTAGCAAAACGATGTCATTTTGGGCAATTTAGTATCGAAATAGCGGCACCAAAACGACGTCATTTTGGTTAGGAGTTAGCGGCGCGATGGTATAAACGAGTCGAAAAATAAAGTTTATGGTAAAAACGAGTCACACTTGTTTGGTGGTACCTGACATAGTTTACCCTAACTTTAAATAAGTAACAAAATGTAATTGCTTCTCTACTTAATTAAGCAATATAATTTAGACACTTGTTTTTAATTGAACCTTATTTTCTTCTTCTAAAATTTAATCTTAGAATAAAAATAAAGGGTTTAAATTCGATACACATGCTGTGTAAAATAAATTTTACACAAGCTTGCTTATTTATACTATAAATCAAAATTAAAATAAACCTTAAAAACTAAACCCCAAACTTTAAACCCTACACCCTAAATTCTAAACACTAATCTTAAATTCTAAACCCTACAACCCAAACCCCTACACTCTAAGCCTTATACTAAACCCCTAACTCCTAAAACTAAATAAAACTAAAAGGCTTGTGTAAACTAAAATTTATACAGCCCGGTGTATTGAAGTGTTTCTAAAAAAAATGTCAAAAAGGTATTTTATTTGATTGGTGTATAATTTGTATATTTTTAATTAATATAAATCCATTTCATTTCTTTAAAAGTAAAAGTTTTATTTGTTTTTAAAATATTTTAACAAATTTTTTGACAGTGACAATTGAATTTTATTGAAAAATATGAAAGATATTACAAATATAATGCATCTAGAAGGGAGAATAATGGATATTAGTCCACCAAAATTTTATACAAAAACTAAAAGTGCAAAGAAAGTAAATATTTCCATAAAGATTTACACTTTTTAAGTAAAAATTTATATAAAATATATTTAAAATAATTGACAGTGTTTAAATAAATTTTTGACTCTACTACTGGTGACCGGATTCGAATAATATATCTACAGAGATAGGAAAAGAAAATGAATAATATAAGACATTAAAAATGCTAAACATTACAAACAACCAATTAGTCTTATGAGATGATATACTAGATCTTTTAAGCAAGGTCATGATTTGAACTCGGGCGTTGCGAATTGAGTAAATTGGATTGAGAGAGTCGCCTTCGTAATAGGCCTCTGTAATACTCGACCCAGATTAGTCGATCAATGAGTTAAATATAAATGGTTAAAAAACACTAAACATTAAATTGGGTTGAGAGGGCCACACTCATAATAACCCTTATGACACACTATTTTTCCAGTATTTAAGTTTAAAGAGATTTTTTAACGAGGCTCATAGTTGTGCCGTTTTATTTGAAGGACTATAATAAATGTCTTACGTTTATCTTTAAAAAATATAGAATTATAAATATCATATTAAATACTATATCAACTTTATTCATATTTATATGTATAATATATAGATATATATAAGTAACATATTTTTTTGTATTAATTAGTCAGTCGATTAATTAATATATAGATTAAATTTCACAGTTGATCCATTGATTGTTCCCCAAGAACCAAATTGAAATTGAAGTCACTGGTGACGTTGCCAAATCCTTGAACCGATGTGTCAACAAACATTAAAAAATGTAGTGTCACAGATTAGCAATGAGGCAAGCACATCAACCTCATCCCACAACTAAATCATTAGAATTTGAATGAAACAGCTCCCATAATAAATTCAAATCAGAATATTAAAACTACTTATAGACTTTGGTCAAATATATAATGCGACTTCAATTGTAATTATATACGTGCCCAAATACACCTTATTAGCCAAAGAAAAATCTCATGCTCTTAGGGGTGTTTAGTTCACGAAAAAAATTATTATCATAGGTAATAATTTTTTCTCAAAATTTTATTCTCATGTTTGGTTTGTCTTCATTCCTAGCAACCCGAAAAAAATTATTACCAACAATAGCGCTTTTTTGTCAACATTATGGGAATGTGGTTCCCACCATTCCTTAGGTATTTGTCAATTGTTGCTACTTTGGACAAAATTGCCTTTGAAGTAATAAGTTTTCTTGATTTAGGTCCTTTGTAGCATATTTAAATGGCGTAAATTTAATAAATAATTTAATTTCATATTGATTTAATATTTAAATAATTTTACACATATTTAAAAATTATTTTAATATTTAAATAAAAAATCATGGCTATGAAAATTTTCGTTAAAATGTAAATAATTTTATAATTTTTTTTATAAAATTTTGGTAAGAAAATAAAATTGACACATAGCATGTTACAAGGAGAATCTTTGAGTTTATTAGTTTTATGTTCTATTTTCGTAGAAATCCTCATAACTTAGTGTTTCATGATACGATCATCATCTCCTATTTATTATTTTTTCTTGACTTTATGCAAATTTATTATTTCAATTATGCTTTAATATTTGGGGTATATTTATTTAAAAATTATTTTATATTAGTTTAATATTTAAATGTTGTTACCCATTAAATATTTATTTATTTGAATTTAATTATAAGATTTTTAATATTAATAAAAATATATATTTCATATTGTTTATACTAATTATATTAATAATATGCTAAGTATAATTGTATGAATCTTCAAATAAATATTTTTAAATTAACATTGAAAGTTTAAATTGTTAAAAATATAATATATCACAAGGACAATATAGTAAAATTTACTTCTAAGTAAACATATATTTCCCAACCAAACAATGTAATATTACATTCCTACTAAATAAACCGAACAAGTTAATCTAACATTCTAGTAATATCTCAAGTAATGTTACATTTCGAGAATTCTATTCCTAAGGGTAATTTTACATTCCGTGAACCAATCGCACCCTTAGGGACCAGGGTTTTGTTGCAACCCATTTTCTCCTTAAAGCGCTGCAAGTTTTACTTTTTTAATTTTGTTTAACCGACGACAGTATCAACCTTAATTTTGGTAGTCAACTGTCAGATTTTTTCTTTATTTTTTTATTTTTTTTAATAAAAGTAACTTTGTCTTTGTAACACATTTTTTTCCTGTCTTTATGACTCATTTATTTATGTTATTTGACATATTTTTCTTCTCTTCTTTGTCGTTTGGCCTTTTTTTTGTTTTATGTTTTTTCAGGGTTGAATTTGACGACTCTAAGACTGGTCAAGATGACGTTTATTTGTAATCTTGCTGATCTTCTTTGCTCTGGACCTTAGCTCGGATTGAATTTGGATACGCGATTTGTGCTCGTGGATAGTTTCTCATGACGCTCAGCTCTGATTTGCAGTTCCCAGTGATCTTTCAATAGGTTAATCCCTTTTATGGTTCGTTTGTCGATGCAGTCGGATTTGTCCGTATCTATTTTTTGTTCGAGTCTTTTGGATGGGTTTTAAACATTTTCTATGTATGGTCCTTATATGATCTAAAGTGGCTAGTTTTAGAAAAATGTCCAAATTATATATTTAGTTTAAGACGATAATTATTGAACTTTATTGTAATTTTGGGTATTTTCTCTTTTAGCAAGACTAGCAGCTTCTATTCAAAAATTTTGTAATTATATACGTAAAAATATAATTTTTAATTTAATTATACACTTAAAACTTTAATTATGATTCAATTATATTTTTTAAAATAAATTTATTTATTTATCTTTGTATTAAATAAATTAATTGTATATATAATGTAAACGTTAAATAACACTATGCTAATACTAACTTCGATAATTTGTAAAAAGAAAGTCAAATTATTATTCGACTTTGAATAAAATTCAAATGGAAAATTCTTTTTATTATATTAATGGATTTTATACATATGGCTGAATTCAAGAATTAGAGGCGGAGAATTCATTGAACTAAACAATTTGTGTCAAAAAAATCATTCCTCCAATTTTAATTCCAAAACGGTGTGTTCATTGGTCAAAGTCAAATTCTATTTTATCCAATTGCACAGATGAATTTTGTTTCAAATTATTAAAAAAAATTGTGGCGTTTTGATTTGGATTTGAATGGAAAAAAACAAAACAATCATGATCATTTTACTTAAAAGTTTTAATTTTTTTAAAAAAATAAAAAGAAAATATTTTGATATATGGACGGTGTAATTTATAAAAATATGGTAATTTTAGGATTTATGAATTTAGATTAAAATTGATAATTTGAAGATCTGATTAAAATGTTTTAAAGTTTAGGGACTAATATAAAAGTTAAAATCATTGTTCGGAGACAATCGGTGCAAATGCAATTAACTCTAACATTCATGTGTTTGGAAAATTAGCAAGATCATTGTCAAACTCAGAAACATTTTAATTTTTTACGGGTCATATTCAAACACAAAAATTTGATCTTATAACGTCTCATAATGAGTATTTATAATATTCGATTCAGATTAGTCAATTAGTAAATTAAATATTAATTAGCCATGATTGAACTATGAAGTGACAAATTGATTAATTTTGAAATTAATAGAGTTCTAAAAAGTAATTAAATCATAAAAATTAAGGGAGTTATGGATTAATTTCACTATTTTTAAAACTGAAAGGTTTTAAAGAGCAATTAAACTAGAAAATTAGGGTTTTCATTAATTTAATCTGGCATGGTCTTAAAAAATAATAAACCACAAGAATTTGGGAGGGTCAAAGACTTTAATGTATTGATTTTAAAACTATTAGTGGCCTAAAAATGTAATTAAACCATTCAAAGCTAGGTGAAATCTGTTCTTTATAGTTTGCCGCTCTATTTTCTCTCTCTTTTTCATATGCCACTTTCGGAGAGCAACTCTCTCAATAAACTAATGGGGAAAAGTTGAAGGCAGACCCATTCATTGGGTAAGTTGGGAGGAGATGTGCTGTCCCATCGAATGTGGAGGTCTCGGAATTTTTGATCTAAAAGTGAGAAATCGTGCTCTCCTCAACAAATGGCCGTGGAGATTCAGCAATGAACATAATTGTTTGTGGCGAAGAGTTGTCGAAGCCACTATCCTAATTGTGCAGCGTTACTCCCGCCTTTAAGAAATCAAAAGCAATTGTCTTGGGTTTGGAAGGATATCATGAGACCCTTGTATACCACTTCAGATACTTTTGACAGAAAAACTTCGCCCGGTGCTTGGAGATGGGAAATTAATCGATTTTTGGTTTGATTGCTGGACGGGAGATTTATCGCTATCAACCATGTTTCCTTTGGGGTTAAAGTTTCAGGTGGATGGTGGTAGAATATCACTCTCAGAAAGAGTTTATTTGATTGGAAAGTTCAAGTGTGGGAACAATTTTTGTCTACATTGCAAGAGTTACTTCCTAGCTAACCCCCAGCTTGTGAATGAATGGCCAGGAGGTGGTAAGGAAGAACACTCCGCGTTGCAATTTTTTTTTTCTGCTGATACGCTCATATTCAGTGTCGGTGGTGCGGTAATGAGTAGTTTTGGAAAGGCGGGGATAGGAGGAGTGTCTCGTGATTATAATGACAAGGTGTTGGCGAAGTTCTCGAGATCGGTGGGGGTTTTGGATGCAACTTCAGCCGAGATATTGGCAATTAAAGAAGCCGATATGATTTGTAAGGTGAATCATAAATTGTCTACTGAAAAAGATTGTTTTTGTTTCGGACAGCTCTCTTGCTTGCAATTGGTTCATGTCTCCACAGGTTGCTCCAATGCCGTTTAAATGAGAAATTATGTAATTCCTTTGGTTGGAAGGTTGAGTTGGTAGATAGGGATTTGAATGCAGAAACGAATTTGTTAGAGAAAAATGAGATCGGAAGGCCGTGTAATTTGCTATGGTTCCATGCTGAGATTTTCATAATTTATTGGGGCTGTAGGCGTTAATTTATTTTTTGAGTGGCTGGCATGATAGGTTCAAGTTGGTGGGCATAATCTATTGACATGTTAGTGAGTTAGCATTGAGGTGGTTTTTGATTGTATGGAGTATGATAACTGATGACGTTTGTAAGTCGTAAAACAATGGGTTATTAATAAGAAGAAAAGGCGTTCTTTTCCTCCTTTCAATGTTTGAACTCGACTTTGTGAGTTTAAATACAAAAGAGATTTTTAATAAGACCCGATTTTTATTTAAAAAAAATCTCATCGTTCATTTGAATCCGCCCCTAATATCGATGATTATACAAATAAATGATCATATAAATTTTAAAATGACACATGTTTAATGATGTATCGATTCTTGGGTGTAAAAGAGTTGTTGTATTGATTTCAGCAAATCGTTTTGGTCTTAATCGATTTGAAAAATAATTTTAAAAGTACTGTCAGAAATTGATTTTAAAAAGTTAATTGTAGGATTTTAGTGTTAGACATTATTGTCAAAAGTACTTTTAAATAGATAAAATATTTAATTTAGACATAATATTATAAAGTAAAAATAAATAAATACAAGTAATGTTTCTATTATTTATTTTTATTTAAGATATTAAAATATAATTTATTTTAATATATCATGTTTTCTTCTCTAAACCTTATCATTCCTCCATTTTCAATTCTCTATTTTAAATCCAAATCATTGCTTAATGAAACTGTTTATCTAGTTTCCACTTCAATTTTCAGAAATGCGTTTCTACCAAAAAAAACAGGTGTTTGGGATTGCTTTTGAGGTTCAAACAAGCTTTAAAAACGTTTAACTAATTGGGTGTATTTTTCTTTAAAGGAGTTAGAACTCATTAAAAACCTTCTTTATAATTAAATATAAATCTAAAAATTTACATCCCAACAAGGACGAACGCAGAACTTTATAAATGAAGACATATTTTATATTGAGATCAAATCTGCTAACCTCGTGTATTTGTTAAAAATAAATTATAATTTTATAAATTATGATGTTAATCTATGCTTTAAAAAGGTTTATATATTAGATTGTGTCACACTTACGATAGTTGATAGTGATTACCTTAGCTGATAGTTAATACTATTAGTTGATTGGTCTTGCGAATTGCATTAACTAATTGTATAAAAGTAATTAGTAAAATTAATTTATAGTTGTTTGATTATTTGAGCAAGTAAAATGACATATAAGTGCATGATTATATTCAATACTTGTTTGAATAATTTATTGATTATCAATATTTTGTATCTATTAATATTAATTAGATTATGAAAATTAATTTTTTAATATCATTACTAAGTATATATGAAGAATGCATATATTAATTTTTTATTTATGAAATTATATTTTTAATATAATTTTAATAATTATTAAATTTAGATGTATATATTATTTTTTATTTATGTACTATATTTTGAATATAATTTCATTAATCTTTAAATTAGATGTATATAATAAATTATATATTAATTTCCTATTTATGAAATGATCTTTTTAATTTTTGATAGTGATTCAAATTTATGTTATTTAGAATTTTTTTTTTGTAATTGTCAATAACAAAAAAGTCTTTACAACTGTTTTATTCACTCCTCTAACTCAAAAAGCTCTTAAAATGTACTTTTCAAGTTGAAAAGTTTCATCACAATTTGCAATTAAAATTCTCTATTTATCAAACATTCAAGTTAGCGGATTTGACCGATCAACCTCTAAAAATGAGTCAAACTTCTAATTTTGGCTCAAAAACTATTTACCAAACATGACCGTTTGTATTTGTCGTATGTTTGAAACTTGAGTGATAGTTTTGAGTAGTGACATGGATTGGAAATATAGTTTGGGAGAGCCTACTTAAAAAAAAAAATTAAAAATTTAACCCATAATTAAAATATTTAAAATTTTGAAGGCTTTAATTTAAGCTTTTCAAAAAAAATAAGGGGCTTAACTATCTTTTAAATTTTCTTGAAATTTAATGAGAATTTTTAAACTTTTAAGAGCAAATATAATTAAAAATATGCAAAATTTTTTAATAAGAATTTTAAATTTTTTGAATGGATCAAAAATATATATTTTTTTAAAAAGACTAAATATCAATTTTCTAAAATGGGGACAAGACCTAAGACCGATTACGTTCTATCCCAGATATTGAGTTGTTTTATTTAAAGTCTACATAAAAGCATTAAACGATAAAAAATACTCTTATAATAATACTACATTAATTATCATAAACTCTAAATTAAACTGATAAATACTAAAATTGACAGATTATGTATAAAATATTTTTGGCTAAAGGGTACTTTTCTTCCTAGTTCGACCCAAAAAATCAACTTTGTCTATTATAAAAAAACGCACTTAATATGTCTCCAGTATGTAAAATCGATCAAATTGACTCTTTGACAAACGTTGTCCATTACAATACTGACGTGATAGTTAACGGTGATGATATTGCTAGTCCACGATACTACGCGGTGATACACGTGGAATGATGACATGGCGGAGGTGGTTGAATTGATTATTTTAACTGAATTCGATGGCACAATTGATTTTTTTGCCGAGTTCAGTGACATAATTGATTTTAATTAAAAGTTCAATAACTTATTTAATATTTAAGTTAAAAATAAGAATTTAGAAAATTATTAAAACTTTAAAACTGGATAAATAATTTATTTAAATTTCAAGTTAATTTAATCGATTTATTTAATTTTTGAATAAAATTTAATAAATAATTTAGCTTTTCAAGTTGAACTTTTACAAATAGAATATATGAAAAATCGATTAACAAAATGGTGCAAATATCCTTTGGGCCCTTGATAATTTAAAAAAAACAAAGTGAAGACTCTCATAAAAATCAAAATATTCTTCAATTTTTTATAAAAATCCATAAAATTAATAAAAATAAATAAATTATTAATAAATTATTGAAAATAAAAATTTAAAATGTATTAGAAATTATAAAACTTAAATATAAAAATTTAATAAATTTTTTATAAAGTATTAAAAAATATTCCCCTACTTGGAAGGTGTGTCCAAAGACGTTGCTCTCATTGAATGCTTTTATTGAAAAAGTCTTCTATTTCGTCAATTTGAGTATTACTATTTTTTAAACAAATTTTCAGTGAAATAAATATTGTATTAGAGTAACAATAAAACTAAAATTTTATTTCGCTTTTCAACATCAAATTGATGCTTATTAATATTTGATGTAGAAAAATAAAAGATAAATTAGATTTTATTACTATTCTAATACAATGATGTTTCAATTGAAAATATGTACAAGCAACACTAGTACGTTTAGTATAACGAGAAAAAATTCGAAGACTTTTTTTATAGTTTATAAATATTTTTAAATTTTGTTTTTTATATTTATAACTTGCTGATATTTTTAATTAATATTTTTACTTATTTTTTTAATTCATTATATTGTTTTTTTATTTTTTAATATTTTATAAATATTAATATTTTTATTTTTTAGCTTAAAAATTAAGTAAGTTATCGAACTTTCAATTAAAATCAGTTATACCCCTAAATTGGATAAAAAATCAATTATGCTCTCGAATTCGGTTAAAATAATCAATTCAGTCCCATCCGCTACATCATCATCTCACGTGTATTGTCACGTTAGCATCGTGGACCACCACGTCAGCATCGTGGACTTCATGTCATCACCGTTAACTATCACGTCAGCACTGTAATAGTTAACATCGGTCAAAGGGTCAATTTAATTGATTTTGTAAAATGGGGGCTTTATTAGGTGCGTTTTTCAGCAATGGACAAAATTGATTTTTTAGGTCGAACTCAAAGACAAAAATACTTCTTTAATATTTAAAAATAATTTTTTTAACCGAATTAATACCCGATCAATAACCCAATTAAAAATTAACTATTTACATTTTTAATAGCACTATTTACACCGTTGTTCAAGCTTGGCATCATTTTAATGGTGTACATAATTCTTCGAATCTTAAAGATTAATCCTCGACTTATATTACATGGCCACTAACCATTTCACCCATCACCTTATCTTGAATACTTTTTAGTCTATGTTTATCAGTTAAATTATTGCTTTTTATTCTCATTTGAAGTATTTAAAAATAAATAAATTTGGTCTCCATCACGCTTGAACTAGGGATTTAATTTTTTATTTTAATTTGATATATTTAATAGATAGAAATCTTTTTTTTGTAGCGCTTTTTTTTTATTTTCCAACACTAAAAACTAAATTTCAAATTTTAATCTTAAAATTTATACCCTAAACCTTAAAATACATTTTACTCTAAATTCTCTAAACTCTAATCTTAAACCTTAACCTTAAACTTTAACCCTAAATCCTAAATATAAGTTTTTAGTGTAGGAGCATAGAAAGGGTTTCCAAAAGGAGACAAATTTTTTATTCAGATACTTTTATTTTTATAAGGTAATTAATTAGTTTAAATAATTAACATTATTAATCGACATAATTATTATTACGAAATGTTATAAGGATGTGAATTCGAGCACGTTTATACATGCATTTCCTCTAATTTAAGGATTTTTCAGAGTTTGGATAATTTGATAGGCATTGCATAATAATATATACTTATACTATTGATTATTTTAATTAAGTTACTAATAATAAAGTTTTTCTTTAAAACACCCATCCTAAATCTGAATCGAATACTGAATTTTTTTATTATAAGAATAACCCTCCAATTTAATTTGTTTCATTTACAATGTTAAGATTCGAACTTCTGTGTTTATTTAAAGAATCTAACGTATTATCCCACTAGAACAACATATAGTTGATCATGATTTAATTTATTTAACGATTTTTAAATTATTATATATTTATATCTATAATGAATAATTATTTGATACGATGTAAATTTTTAGTTTTCACAAACGCCTTAATTTTAGGGCTTAGGGATTTATAGTATATGTTTAGAGGTTTTGCTTTAGTTGTCTAGAGTTTAGTGAGTGTGAATAGAATTTAGGGTTAAGGGTTAGAATTTAGGGTTTATTGGTTAAAACCTAAATCCTCAACATATTACCATATAACTTAAACCCTAATCTCTAAACACTAAATCCTATTCCTAACTCCTAAATTCTAAACCTCTACACCTATATCTTTAAATTCTACACTCTAAATTAAGTTCTTAAATCTTAAAATTAAGACACAGGTAAAAATTTAAAGTTTCCACTGCCTATACAAATCCATATATAATTTCAATCAATGATTTTGCTACATTGACAATTATTATTCAATTCTTTCAAAAACTAAAAAAGAAAAAAAAGAATAAATCTCATCCACTAACTCACTCCATGTATAAAACCAACTCACCACTCCACTGCCTTTCCTCCCAACACAGCCAGTTGATTCTAGACAACTTGTCTCCTCCAAGAAACAGTGATTCCCTCCCACTTTCCTCTATATAACCATAACGCCAAATAATCAAACCCCATAAGCATGGCTAGAAACACTGATTCATTCGTAGACCATCTCTCCCCTCCGCCACTCCACCTATGTCTCTTCCTTCTCGTCCTCTTCTTCGTACTCGGTCTTTCCTGGCTCGAAAACTACGAGTCCAGGTTCGAGGATCTCATGATCCACCTCAAGTTCTACCTCCTGTTGACGCCGGTCCTGCTGTTGCTGCTGCTCCACTGCTTGTCTGCAGAAAGGGCTCCGTTCTACGATCTCTTGTCGTATGTTCCCGAGACGGATTGGTCGCCGTTCGGGGTCGCACTTGTGCTCCTGTTGCTTATTTATATGGTCTCTTATCAGTCTTATTTTCATGAGCGTTGGTTTCCTTTTGGTATTAAATGATGTGATCGTATGAACTAGCAGACATGTATGTATGTAGATTTGTACGTATTTTGTACGATGTTGTAATCAGTAGATCTATCGTATATGTTTTTGTATAATAGCTTACTCTAATGGGTTAATATGAGGTTCGAATTTCAACATCTGTCGTATTTCTTATCTTTATATTGTTAGACTTTTATTCATATGAATACACAAAAATCATCCTGAAATAGATGTTTTGACTAAGATGCTCAACCAACTAATGTTTTTAGAATTGTAATATAAATAAATTAAATTAAATCTCGGATTATTATTCATATTTTTTTTATCGGATTGAGGTAGTAAAATTTGAATCATCTGATAGATTTTACATCGATTTATTTCGCATGGAGTATTTTTCTTTTATAAAAAAAGCAGATGTAGAAAGGTATTTTAATTGGTCGAATAATAAAATACTTATATTGTATGAGTTCGAATTTTAACATTTACAAATTAAAATATAAAATATATGTCCAATTTGATAATTTAAAAATCTATATTTTGTTATGAAGTCTAAAATTTGTAAAAAGGAATACCAATTCACCATGTCTTTGTCTAATGTTTGTATGGACACGATGCACTCTTTTTATTTTATTTAAATTTAGAGAAGTTTTTTAACGAGGTTCACGTTTATGTCTTTTAATATATATTCATCTTTAATAAAACTATACAATTTCTACCTTTTCAAAGAAAAAAAAAAGAATTTTAGAATTTTTTTTTTAAAATTTTAAGTTACATATAAGTTGAATAGTTTTAAGTTCAAACAAAAATTTTATGTCATCAATTTAATGATATCAACAAATGTTATTACCGATTTGCACTTAATAATAATATTACGAAGGTTTATATTCCAAATAAGTACTAAAGTATATTAACTTTTTATTTAGATACTTAAAATATCTTTTGGTCAAAATAAATACTTAGAGTATATTTTTTGTTAAAACAAATATTTAAAATATTTTTTTGTCAAAATAGATACTTTATATATATATTGGTGTTGATTAAAAATACATTAGGTACGTATTTTAACACAAAAAATACTCCAAGCACCTATTTTGACCAGAAAATATTTTAGATATTTATTTTAACCAAAAAATATAAATTAAATATATATTTTGATAAAAAAATACTTTAAAATTTTAAATAAAAAAGGCAGTATACCTTAGTTGCTTATTTGTTATATAAGGCTATTTAAATGTGTGTCTAAAGTATTTTTTAGCTTAAATAAATAAGTGTTCAATGTATTTTTTGGTTGAAATATGTGTCTAAAATATTTTTTTAGCTTAAATAAGTGTCTAACGTTTTATTTTTGGTTGAAATATGTGTTAAAGTAGATGCCTCAATTGACTTTAAAACAAGTTAAAAATAAAATTTAAGCATTTATATCAGCTAAAAATTTTTTTAGACACTTATTTCGGCCAAAAATAAAACTTTAAACACTTATTTTAGCTAATTAAACATTTATTGCAAAAAAAAATATAATTTTGACATTTATTTTATAGTTAAAGCAAAAGTTTTATTATATTGAACACCGTGAATCAAACACTTGAAAGAGACGAGAGATTCCGATGAACGGCAGCAACAAAAACCAAAGCCAAACGCAGCCGAAGAAGAGCAAGAAGCCGTTAAAGCCAGCGTTCAGACCTGCAAAAGACGAGACCAAGCCTCATCTCCAAGACCCAGTAAGCAACTCTCTTATATAGTGAATCGGATTACACCACTTGGAGTTGGGTTTTTCCTTTTCTTTTTTGGGTTAAAAAATGTTTGGGTTTTGTTGTTTACAGATACTGAGATCGGATCCGAATGAAACGGAGGAAGACGGTAAATGAAGTGTGTTTGCTTTTTTTGAAATTTGAAAGGGAAAAAACTTTAAATTCCTGCTAATGTTTCATTAAAGTAGTAGCTTTGATTGTACCAATATACACAGTATTTCAAAATACAAGGAAATGTCTGATATGGACAGTCCTTCCGGAGTAGAGAATTTTCCTACACCATGACAAAATCCACTTGAGAATAGAATACTTACCTGGGGAATTCAGAGGAAATATGCGAATCGGGGAAACAGAGAGGAGGCGGACACCGACAGCCGACTTTCAAAGCCGGAATACGAATTGGATTCGGGGATTTATGCCCCCTCCACGTCAGCATTGAAATTGTTACTTTTGTTTTTTCTAAAGTGTTTACTTTTTGGTCTCTAATTCGTGGGGTCACTAACGTTAAGACACGATAATAAAAAGAATTAATTTTTAATTTGACCCTTGAATTTTAGATAGAATTTTAATCTGATCTATAAATTTTAGATGAAATATTATTTTAACTTATAAATTTTAGGTAAAATATCAATCTGACCCTTAAATTCGACCAAAACTTTTTATCGTTGTCCACGATCGTTGGACCCCAAATTTTTAATTCACTCGTATTTGACCTCTTAAACACAAATTTGCTGTATATTTCATTGGACTATATCTTGAACTCATCAAATCTAACCTAAAAGGCTAGAATCTTTCAATTTCCTTTAATTAGGATTTTAGGATTTAAAATCTAGCTTGTAATTCAATATTGTTTCAATTAAGTCCTTAAAATCAGATTTGATGAATTGATTTTGACCCCTTAGGGTTAGATTCTTCCAATTAGGTCTTTATTCCAAAATGTGATTATTAGCTCCGCATTTAGGTTTTTATTAGTCTCAATTAGTTCCTTGTTACATAAGATTAGTTGGCAATTGAACCTTGTAATTCAAGTTTTAATTCAATTTAATCCCTAAATTAAAATCCGGTAAACAACTTGGTTCTATTTCTTGTTTAATTTTGAAATTGACCTTAATAGATTAAAATTTTTCCCATAAACGTTCAAATTGATTACAAATTGATTTAAGTTTGAGGTCTTTATTAAAGTTCCATGCTTCTATATTTTAGTTATTTACATTTTAAATTTCAAGTATGCTTTATTATTTTGCGTCATTTTTTATTTACAGACATAAACCTTAAAATATTTAACACGTCCGTTTATTATTATTTCATATTCATGTGTCAAATGCATATTAAAATTATTAAAAATATAATAATAAAATATCAAATTGGTAGGACGAAACGGTCGCGAAGGTATCCAACATCTGTGGAAAAGCATGCCAACAATGGAGCGACGCTCGCTCTCGTCTTGCTCCATTGTCATCCCTACTTAGCAACTTTAAAGAACCAGGCAAGTATAATACCTTGGTTCTAGTGTTTAAAACACCGTGCCTCGGATTACAAAAGCAAGCCCTAATCTAGTTCACGGCCAGTGCAAGTCTGGCTTATCGGGACAATAAATACTCCTAATCTGATATACAAATCTAATAAATCATTGAAGCAAAACATGGATAAATGCCAGTTAGAGATACAAGGTGCAGTAAAAACCAGATATCACAATTCTGAATTTCTTTTCCCTTTTCAATGTTGTTAAAGGAACATAATGATGTTATGTACATTACAGATTGGGGTGTTCATCCTTTTGCTTAAGATCCCAGAAAGCAATCGATATACATATGCAAAATAAGATGTCTCGGTTTAGGAATTTTACAACACTTTCTTGTTGATAGATTCATGGAAAGAGGCTACAAGCTAATCTCCTTAGGTAAGCTTAGTTCGAGAAAGTATAGGCTGCACGAAAAACCATAGAAAAGATATGTTAAAGTTCGAACTAACCGAAAAATTGAATTTTGCAAGTAAAGTTAACTAGATGGTTATTTTCCCCATATTAGTTAAAAGCTTTTCCGACATGAGTTTAAAGATATGCTTTGTGCATCATTAACCATTCAATACGACGACGAGAACCGAATCGCATTTGTTTATATAAGCTAAGAAATGAAAACTATAAGCTTTTGAACAGTTTCTAGAAACAGCAACGGTTTTGCCATAAAGTTTATTACCTTGCAGACATGAAAGCCATTCCGAAGAAAACGGCTTTAACAGCTTGCTTCTGCCCCGCATAATCGAATGCCAACGGTAGCATTTCATGTAATGTTAGGAAGGCCATCACCCCACCAACTAAAAGTTTAACATGAATTCAGCGTAAGAGATATCCACTAGATGATAACAGAAAGAACGGATTCTTTTTCCGGAATCAGAACCAATATAAGCAATCGATGGCGCTACAAACCTGATCCTAACAAGCCCTCAAGAATTTCCGGACTTAAGCTGCTCGGGAACAGATAAGCTGTGGTACAAGAAAAAGACAAATCAACAAGGTCAGATAATCTGACATCAATATAGAAGCAAATAAACTCTAGATTCCCATGAACTACAACAGTATAGGCTATATTAACACCTAAATGGAGATTATATTTGACCAAAATAAAAAATAAAAATAAGAACTTTCCCGACAAACAAAGATGGAACAGGCAGTGTTTTTGCTCTAAGGCAGCTCCAGCAGGTTCACATTATTGCAGCTTATAACTCATAACGAACGTTTACATTTCCATTAGAATGTAAACGTTAAACTTATTCAAAAGAAAACCGTTTTAGATTTCATGTTTTACTTGTATTATTTGATATTTTTTAATCTTTTTAGGGTACTTTGAGAAAAGGCAGTCCACTTACCAACAATTACGACACCAAGTGGCTCTGCAAAACCAGAGAGCGTTGCCAATTTGAAAGCCTGCCACTTGCTGACAAATAATACAAACAAACCAGTTAACAGTTTCATCATATACCAATAAGTTCTAGTTCATCTGCATAGTTAACAATGGAAAGACCATAACGAATAGCTCATCCGACAATCTCACAATGCTTAGCGTACACACCATGTGATTGTCCAATGGACCCTGTATTTCGAGAAGCTGAATTGACCAGTGTCTCAATAAATTCTCACCTTTGTGTAGCAAAGTAAACTGGAAGAGCGACAGCGACACCCTATAGAATAAGCATAAAGAAGTTTTTACAAACAAAATACCTACTCTAGTAAGTATACGTTTATCAATCATGGGATATAAACCTCATACTGTAGTTGATAAGTCAGTTGTAAAACAATCAACCAAAATACTCATTGTTATCATAAAACAGTAAATTCAATATATATATCTTTTGCTTAAGGGTGTCTGAAACTTTTGAAAAAAAAATCAATTAAGCCCCGAAATTTTGTTTGCTTTCAAGGTTATCTTCAAAGTCACTGGATTAAAGAAAAAGTACCTCTGGGATGTTGTGCAAAGCAATGGCCAAAGCCAAATTAATACCAACACGAAGACCCTATATGACAAACATTAGGCAAGAAAAAGAGATTCATTAGCATACATATAAAACATTGTTGGGATTCTCAGTAAGAAATTTAAGTTCCAAGGCTTTATAGGCTAAGAACTGATCCCACTCCCAAAATGTAAGGAAGTGAAGAAATAGTTGTTCTTAATTGCTGTAAATGAAATCTAAAATAAAGAATAGTTCAAGCACCATTGTCGGCACATCAATAATCCATACTCATTGAAGAATTATCAAATAAAAATGGTGCATTATTATGAAAACAAGTATGGCTAACAACTATTTGAAAACAGTGATTGTTTTCATGATAACACGGGTTGGGACTATCTACCTTCATGGATCCAAGGAAAACTGCCATCCCCTCCGGAAAATTGTGCAAGCTTATGCCTGCAATTTATAAAAGGAAAATTTGAGTCAATCAAACCGGTATGCAAACTTCTTGTGGTTAGGAAAAAGGCAATAGGCAAATCAAAAGAAAAAGGGTCCAACAAGAACCAGGATGCCAGAAATACTAAAATTTTCCAAAAAATTCAAAACAGATGCCTAAATATTTGGTTTGTAAGTGAAATACCAAATAACTGAAAAATTCAAACAAATTCAAATACAAGACAGCTTTACCTATTGCTGTAATAATTCCACTAAAAAAAACCTGGCGTCGATGCTTTTTCATCATATCGTTTCCCCCTTCATCACCACTTTTCTGATCTCCAAGGCATTATCAAACAGTCAATGAATATTTGGATTGTTTTTCTTTAAATAAAGACGCATAACATGAAAAAAATTGTAGCAATCATTCAGTAATATAACACATAAAGATCATCCGAACCTTTTTCCCTTTCACCACGGAACTGTGAGGTAGTGTTGGCTCGGGTATAAAATTGGCAACAACAGCAAAGAAGATAACACCAGCAAAAAACTGCATTGTTGCAGAAAGAAATATTAGATACCGAGAAAACATAAGTGAGCCATGAACTAGAAAGGGTGTGCATGACAATTAGAATGAAACTGATAAGATATAGCTAACCCAGAGGTTGCCTTTCAAGAACCCAATTGAGTTCATAGCATTATGTGCTAAGTCAAAGAATGATATGCTTAACATTAGACCTGCAGCAAAACCCTGCATGAAGGAGACACCAGAGCATTAGACGATATCAGCACATAATCTATCCATTACTTTAAAAAGTTGCCTAGCATCCTCGGAGTAAACATACATAAATTTGACAGCTTTTTATTAAGAACTTTGAGAAAATAAAGCTTACGAAGCAAATAGGGGAAAAAACGGAGCAGCTAAGTAAATAAAAATCACACCAAGAAATATTCATGGCTACAGTCCTTTTAACATGCAACTCTTTGCTAAACAAGATGGTGTTTTTTTCTCAGTGGATTTGATTATGTTATTTTGGAAATCACTTAATTTTGTTGAAAATGTTAAATAGCTATGACAAAATTAATATATTCAGCCGAGTATTTTAAAACTTATTCTTCGACCACAATTTCCTAAGCTAGTAAAAGTAATTTTTTAATCATAAATCTCTGAAAAGCCTTTGAACTGATATTGCATTAAAATTTTTACAAAGAGCATCAATCTCGTTCGAAGAAAATAAAATAGAAAAAAAGCATTCAGTATTTAATTGCTAGCATTATGCAAAAGTTAGTACTCAAAGAATTCAACAGTTAAAATTAAACATTGGATGTTTTAGCCTTAAAATCCCCATAAGAAAAATACCAATAACTGATATTTGGACGAAAGGTTTCATCTTTCTTCTTTGGAACCAGAAGTTGTAGCACTACCTGTAAAAGCCCAAGCATTTTCAAATTGGGAGCTTGATTAAGAATTACGAAAAGAGCACCTGTTCCCAAATGGAAGACAAGCCATTAGAATAAATTGTAAACCGTTTACGGAACTAGTTGCATACTGTTAATTGTATGGAAATGAACAAATAAGTAACGAAGAAAAAAAACAAAATGATGTAAGACATTTCAAGATAATAACATATTGTTTTGTGCTTTAAGTTTTAAATTTATCTACAAAACTTTTCAGCACAACATCATTATGCTGTAGACTAAACAAATTCGAGGTCAAGTACCCAACAATAAGCGACTTACAACTACCTTCAACAATAGAATCGAAGCCATTAGTGAAACCAGTGGTGACGAAAGGGGTAACAGAGTTTCTAGGGGGTGCTTTCTGCGTAACTATCCGAAGCAAAAATCATTCCTACACTTTCTAACCAAAAGCAGCAGTTGAGCACAACAAGCCACCTCGTTTTCTATAAGAAATTAGAGGCTTTTAATCCAAAAAGGCAACCACCTACAAAGGCTAGAGGCTAATGTCACATGGAACAATAACCATCTGTCCATTTCCTTTCTCTATTTAACACAAGACAGGGTTTATGGTCTCTAACATTCTCTCAAGTCGTATAACATCAAGACCAGCAAATGTCATGTCCAAAATCTCTACGTAAATATAACATAAAAAGCTATGTTACTCCGGCTGCATTTTTTCAAACATATTTGTATCTGACACTCACACCTAAGCATGTTCTAACTTGCTTGGGATTTAGAAATTTATAAATAACAATTAAAATTGGAAATTCTTCTTAGCATGGATTTTTTTTATTAAACTACACACCCACATTAGTCAGGTTCACAACTTAGAGTGTTTTTACCAATTGCCAAAGATTGCAACTCATATTATGATTTCAAAGATAGCAATTCATGTTAAGATTTCAAAGATTGGAACTTTAGCACATGCCCATCACATTTGTATAGACAAAATCCAAGAAACAAGCATTAGAGAACTTTAGCTGTGATGAATAGACTTCCAAAATTGAAGAAAACTCCTATCCCACATTGAAGAAATTCACCCAAAAACAAGCATGGGAAAAAAGCACAGTAAAAGTACCCAGAACGGTAGAACCACGTACATAAAAAATAGGGGAAGACTGTTAACTGACCTAGAGAAGTACTGAATCCACCGACAAGAGAGAGAGCAAGCGCCACCATAACTTGAGAATCCATGGAGAAATCTCGCTTGTTCCTCTCTATCTCTCAATTCCCTTCTTGCACAGCTAAAAAGAGGTCGATATTGAGTGCGGAGATTGATAATTCTGGGTGGGTTTTGGATTTTGGACTGAAAATGACAAAACCCAGAGCCAAAAAAGGATAAAGGAAGGGATAATCGCAGGAAAAGAAAGAGATGAATTGAGAGAGAGGATGAAGAAATAGGGAGGTATTCAGCTATGTATGGGGCATGCTGTTTGTTAAGCTTAAACCACCATTTTTCCTTGCTCCACAGTCTATTCCATGCTTCAACCAATTGTTTTTTTTAATGCAATTGCTTCAATATTGGAGGTCGAGATATATAATAATCGATAGGGATGACATATTCAGGCAAGGGAATCAAAAACAATAGGAAAAAAGTTTTGGGTTAATTAACTAGATGACTTTAAACTGTCGTTTATATCTGAAATTAGTCCCTGAATTTTACCATGTTGTAACTACTTGGTGTACCTACCGCATATACATGTTTAAACCGTTAATTTTAAACGAGTGGAAAAATTATGAACAAATATTATTTTATAATTATTTTCGTGTGTTATCAAAATTTAATATTAAATATGAACAAATATTGTATTGTAATTATCTTAAGACTATTTAAAAAAATATTTAGATTTTTGTATTTTAGTTTTTTCAGATTTTGTCTTTCTGAGCTTGACCTATTTAAATTTGGGTATAAATATAATTTAATTTTATGTTTTAAATATGCTTTACTGTAACAATGAAATCGCCACATGTCCCTTTTATTATATTAGGCGGACCGAAAATCTAAAAATCAATTAGAGATTGGTTTATCTCAAGGGTTCAGAGGCACGATTATGTGTGGGGAAGGATTAACACTCCCATCACACCCGCAAAACGGTGCTTACTTGATCACTAATATTTTTCTTATAGCCCGGATGCGTGCAAGGATTAATGCAGAAATCCGCAAAGTTCTAAAATTGGCTCAAATTCATTCACGGCTCAGAAAATCCGAACCAATTTAGACATAAGGGGATTAGAGCATTAATCCCTAAAAATCTAAAAGTACAATCTCGCATAAGAGTTTCGATCATTCCCACAACGGCCAGAGGAAAATTGAATTAACCCTAATTGACAGCATATTTCTTTTTCATGATGCTATAAATTTTTTTTGAATGATGTTTTATTTGCTCTTTATTCGATTTTTAACCCTAAAATATCAATTGTTAGGTGATTAAAGAAGTTAATCCTAAAAAGGCTCTACTTGACAAATTTTAAATTTAGAATTGTATTTAGATTTTCTAAAAAAGAATACCGAATTAATTAGAAGAATGGTTTTTTTTAAAGAACCTAAACCTACAAGGCTAATTACTATACGTTATTAAAATTAATCAAATTAAAGTCACCCTACATATTTACATACATTTAAATAACTTAGACTAAAAGTGTTTTATTTTAAATATTATACAAATTTTAATTACAAAAAAATCACATTATTAATTATCATGAAGTCCCTCTACCCTAAAAATTTAATGTATTAGAAGACATTAAAATATAACAAATAAATCATAATTTAAACATACACAAAGAAAGGATTAAATTGCATGAGATAGAGAATTAAGTAGCCAAATTGAAATAAAATGGGCTAAAGTGAAAGAAATGCAAACAGTGAGTCCGAAATAGGAGACTGAAGGAAGAAGGGTGCGGGTCGGACCTCAGGTCAGTTCGCGGGTCGAGTATAAAGCCTAGAAATCATAAACAGATTTCATTTCTTTACCTCCTGGCCGAATGGTCAAAACCATCCCTCTAAAACCCTCTGAAATGTTCTTGGTGTTCTTCATTTTCATGAAGAACACCACCACGGGAACCCAAATTTCGACAAGGGTCCGTCGTGCTCCTCCACGTCGGTCACCGTGACTTTCAGTCGATGGCGACTTTCCGATAGCGTCTCTCCTCCGTTTCAGCGTGCGGTTCTGATGGCGAATATGGCTCGGTTCCCCGAAGGCGACTTCTCTTCTCCGAACGGTAATGACCCACGCCCCTCTCTTTCTTTTGATTCGAACGAGTGTAAGAGTTGTATATAAAAAGAAAAAAAAATAGGTTTGGGTATAATACCTCAAAATTCGGCTGAAAATTGCTTGTATATTGCCTGTATTGTATGTGTTACAATCGGTGAATTCAATGGCCTTTTATAGCCATTACAACATGTATAAACAAGGGAAAAATCTTTCCCGAATTTACAGTAAAAAAACCCTAGTATCTAAGAGATTATTGCTTGATTTACTTTGATTCTTGTTGGATGTTGTTGATCCGATTTGGTCTGATTTCTTCCCATATTTGCTTTGAATTCTTCGATATCTTGTCATATTTGTGTGATTCGAACACTTATTTCTTCTTTTTCCTTGCTTGCATAACACACCCGGGAGGAAGATGATGAATGGCGAGAAGCGGTGGCGTCCGGTGACCGACAGTGATTGCAGCGGCGGTCATGGAAGTCGAAGGGTCTGGAAGGCAAGGCACGTGGAATGCACGCGCGAGTGACGATCCGCGTGACGCCTCCCCAAGTGATTTTGGGCCATCAGATCTTTCCCTGATCGAACGGTGCTGAGACATGCGGCGCTATAGCTTGAGGGGCTAAGGCTTCTAAGTTTGAATCAGAGGGCAATGAAGGGGTGGCGCCTCATGAACGAAAAAACTTAGGCTCTAGGGTTTCTCAATGTATGGCCAAATTAGGCCTTATAAATAAATATTATATTGAAATGGACTGTTTTTATTTTTATTTTTTTGGGTTTACGCATTGAATTTATATAATACAAAAACCAAATAAAAAGGGGCCGGATAAAATAGGTGTCAACATTCACGTCATATTTGGACTACTATTTAAAACTCAAATTAATTATTAATCTGAGAGAATGACTTGTTTGATATAATATTGACACATTAAATATTCAATTAAATTATTTTGAAACCTGAGGACCAATTTGAAATTTAGACCATAAATTGACTGCGTATGAAGCAATTAATCCATAACATATTTTTCTCGAAGATGCCAAGTTCATGGGATTCAAATTTGACGACTTTTGGTTACTCTATGCGTATATATTTTATTGAACTTAAGACTATTCGACAAACCTTATTGCACGCCATTATTATGAAAAATGGAAATTTTTTAAAGTAATGTACATAAATAAATATTAAATTAAGTAAAAATAAATTTTTTTGTCACTGAAATTTTGAAAGTTACGAGATGCTTCATTAACTTATTGAATTGTTATAAAACAATTTAATAAATTTAAGGAATATTTTGTAATAGTTTGATAAGAACTAATGACAATTTTGGAATAGTTTGATAAAGTTTAGTGACTATTTTGTAATAATTCAATAAGCTCATTAACTATTTTATAATTTTTGAAACTTTAATAGCCAAAATATCAGTTTTGCTTAGTTTAGTAACCACTTGTGTACTTTACCCAAATTTTTTTTACACACCCAGTTTTTGTTTGAATTTTTAAATTATGCGCCTCTAAGAATTTTAGAAGTTTTCATCAAGCCCTAATATTTTAATTAGGTCTTCCGAAACATTAAGCCCCCCCCCCAAAAAAAAAACAGCTAATGTCAAAATCGGCCATAGATTTATTGTAATGGTTGATTATGATTATAATTTCTTCTAAAAATAATTTTTCTCGAATCAAACCAGATAATTTTCAAACAACAATTTACATTACAAACAGTTTCTAAAATCCCACAGCTTCTATGGTTAAAACTAAGAGTACAGTTTACACATAATGCAGTCATCATTACAATGTAAGCAACATATGAGTAACAATGTCGCATAAGATTAAGAACCATATGAAGCTAAACAAAGTAAAACTACATACGAATCTATGTCGGATTCGAAAACATCATCGAATTACCTGTTGCTGGATTTGTTAGAACTTGAGATCATTTCCTATGGTCTACTGGGATTTTGTTTTTAGCATTCATTAAGCTCTTTGTCAACCAAATCGCCGTCTCCCTCGATGAGACGGCTTCTTCCCCGAATGGCCTTAACACACCCGCAAGTTCCTCTAGTCTTTGTTGTTTAAGTAAACTTGCACAGATCTCCAGCAGGGATTCCAATGCTTCAGCTCTTTGTAGGCTCTGGGGGTCTTGTTTGATCTTTCTCCCGTAATCGTGCAGCATCGTTAGCGTACTCATTATCGATCTTTCTTCCGGATTTTCCGTTGTTTTAGCTTGGTTTTCCGGTTGAAGTCTCAATTTAGTATCGATCGTTGTCTTTTCTGGAGTTTCTGGTGCATGTAATAACTCGAAATCTCTGTTGTTGCCTTTGGAATGGCTTTCATTATCATGCTTACCTTCCTTACCGGCTTCTTCGAAAGGTTTAAACGGTTCAGAGGTAAGTTCTTGCCGTGCTTCTTTACTATGAATGCTTGATGTACACTCCACGATTATTCTCGAGTTACCGGAATCGTCGGTTTTGCTGTCATGGAAAGTTCTTAATTCCTTTGACGGGCTTGTCCTTTCACCTTGAGGATTCTCATTGCCATATTTGTTAGGAGAAGGGCTTCCTTTAGGCTTCCCCTTGATGCCGCTCACTTCGGATTTTACGGGGAGAAAAACAGGAGATAAATTCTGGCATTGAACAAGATATGGCTGTAAATGTGGATGCCTCAAAAGCTCAGCAGCCTGAAAGAACAGTTTAATGCAGTAAATTTCATAACATGTCATGGGAAATAACGATATCGGTTAGTCGAACTTACGGTCGGTCGGTGTTCCGGGTTCTTTCGTAGCATAGTTCTGATCAATTGCTTCCTGCAGACGGGGCGATTTCATCGTATTAGTCGATAGCTTCAAGTTGGGAATTAATCAAATTACGCAGAAACGACGAGCTGTATACTTACAGTGCAGATGAATACACTGTTGGAAGTGGAGAAATGGTAGATCTATTGATTTTATTGACTAATCCTGCCATATCCTGTTTGAAACATTTTCGGCAGCCGAAACTTTAGTTTGATGTTCTTGTCTGAATAACAATGAAAATTTTCTAAACTATGGATTAAACCAATGCTTACAGGTGCTCTGAATGCTGGTTGATGGGCTGCTATTTCGAACATGCAGCAACCTGTAAGAATATTGCAATTCCAAGGATGTCAACCACTAGGTTCATTGTCCTAAAAATAGGTATATGGGGTTATAACACTCCAAAGACCATCCACATACAAGGAAAAGTTTACAAAATCAAACATACTCGCTCCCAGACACAACTCATATATGACACTCACCCGAGTAAGAGCGTGTGTATATATAAGAGCATGTCGGATTCGTATATATTACCTAGGGACCAAATGTCTGATTTGTAGCCATATGGGATATCTGCAAGAAGCTCAGGACACATGTAGTTTGGAGTGCCCACAACCTGTGTAGAATAGAAGCAACATTGTCCCTACATCAGAGCTATGATCTAATCCTCAAACTTTGGTGCCTTAAACTATTCAAATTTAGCAACGAGAACAAGCGAAATTTCAGTGTCGAAAAAACTGTTCTTTTAGTTTCAGATTCAGATTCTTAAAGGAAAAAAACAACAGACAAATCAGATAAGAGGAGAGAAATGCATGGGCATTACAGTTGAAGTGAGATCTTCTTGGTTTAGCAGTTTTGCTAGTCCAAAGTCACCTATAATGTATAAAAATGAAAAACTTCAGTTTCGAATGGCAATGGAAGTGAGACACAAAGGAAAACAAGTTTTAGTTTCCGACCTAACCGAATGTCGTTGTGTTCCGTAAGGAAAATGTTGGAGCACTGCAAATTTAAAGACAAAGTTAGCTGACAAAGGTATGTCAAACAGAACAGTAGTGTCTTAACAGAAAGTAAAATCATATATGTATGTATGTATGTATATACTTTGAGATCCCTGTGAAGGACACGGTTCGAGTGGAGGTAGTAAACTGCTAGTAACAGTTGTGTCAGCCATTTGCAAAGCTTCTGAAGAAGAAAAACAAAGATATGGTAAGAGTCGCCCCATAATAGGCCTCTAGAAAATCCGATTTGGATTAGTTGACCAATGGATCAAAAACAAGTGGTCAAACCAAAAAATATGGTGAGTGGTGAGCACTAAGTAGCAAGAACTAAGAAAGGGATATGGTGAGAATCCCCTGCATACCTTTTCTGGAAAGTATGTTCCTTTACTTTTCTTTATAATCTCGGCCCTGCAATAACAAAATTGTATATATTACCATACCTAAATATGCTGTACTCAAATGTATGTATGTATGCATGTAACTATGTATGATAAGCAAACTTACATGTCTCCTCCCTCACAATAACTTGTTACAATGCAGACATAAGATTCCTGCAAAAAGAAATCCAAAAAACAAAGTTAATGCCAATTATATTTCCATTTTGATTGTTTGATTTAGGAATCAAACCATCAAAAAATAAATAAATAAAAGTGAATGAACAACCTTTTCCACCCATCCATTCTTGTGCTCCACAACATATGGGTTGTTAAGCTTTGCTATCAAATTCATCTACAATCGAAATAATAACAATATAGCTCGGTCAGTTTACGCAGTCGGTCACTCTTAAGATGTGACATCGAATGAAATATGGGTTCGAATCTCAACATTTATAATCTCATTTCTGATTCTCGAGCTGTCAAATCTTTTCTACAAAGGGGAATGGAACAAACCTCTTGATGTGCTGTACGTTTAAACTTCTCAGTTTGTTTAGCCAAGCGGATCTTCTTCAATACATACCTGCACATGCATACAACATCAAAGATAATACACCAAAACAACAATAATCACGATGAAACTGCAATGTTTTTTAAGCATATCCGAGGATATGAGTATGTTTAATTATGTTCAGAGGGTTATATCTTCGTACTCATATCCGGATTTGTGTCACTAAAGTTAAATACCGATAAAACATCTATGTTGTTTAACATCTTCATACCCATGTTCGGATATGTGTCGGACACTGATGGGGTATGCTTAAGATGTTCATACTCGTATCCGGATTTGTGTAGGATGCTAAATACTGACAATTAAAAAAAAGGAAAACAACAGTGGATTTTGAGTTAAATCTCTTACTTTTTTCTCTCAGCCTTATGAAGAACAAGAAATGCAGCCCCAAAAGCTCCTCTCCCAATCTGTTCAATCACTTCATAGTCATCCATTTTCGACATAGTTTCTCCGTCTTTCTTCTCCATGAAAACACCATTCAAAGCCTGCACTTGAACATAGTTGAAAGAATCTGAGGCTTTTCAATATGTTCACTGCTTCACTCTAAAGCTTTTGCTCTTTCATTTAATATTGTTCGGTAGCCATTCAGGATCTGGGGTATTAGCCTATAGGCCAATACATACATACATACATACATACATACATACATACATACATACATGTATGTATGTATATATGTTCAGTACAAAGCATTAAATAGGAATTTAAAGATGACACCAGAAACCGAACCTGTTCCTGCAGGAGACAATGTCACACCAAAATTTTGTTGAATTAAGCCAGTGATCACAGGCAGAGGCAGGTATCATTCAAGAAACATGAAGCATTAAATGCCATATTGAAAGATCCCGACGTCGAGGAGCCGTGTTATATAGATTTCGACACATTCGTATATGTTTGTATCGTGTTCGAAGAAATGTAAGTTATGGCAGGAAGGCAATGGTGAAGGGATGGGGGAATTTAAACAAGAGAACAAAGATTGGAAGTTTAAAATGCAAAGAGTGGGAAAGATTTGAGGCAGAAAAAAAGGAAAGGAAAGAGATGAGATAAAAAGGGAAATAAAGGAGAAGGCCCCCCCTCCTCCATTAGGCTGCAGCAATGGCTTAGCTTTGCTTAAAATTTCAGTCTCCATGGCTATTATGACACTTCCATGTGGTTGGTACGTTCATGTCATTGTCTTATTAACTGAAAAGAAAAAAACTTTTCTTTTTCTTTATATATATGAAAATCAAAATCATTTGCGTGGGAAACAAAAAGAAAAATAAAGAATGCTGCTTGGAAAAAGAATGGCGGGATTTAGTCTATGGTTGGCCAACACCATTGTAGTTAAGGTCGACAAAATTCGACTCGACTCGAAAATTTTGAATTATTCGATTCGAAAAAATTTCAAATAAAGTTTGACTTATAAAAATAAAAATTTAAATAACTCGAATAACTCAAAACTTTTAGTAATTACTAAATCAGTTTTCGAGAGAGTGTGCGCGCATGCGTGTGTGCGTATAGAAGTTATATATAATTAAATTGGAACTAATTAGTATTGTAACATTATAACTGTTTACAATTAAATTTAAATAGAAACTCGAGGTCGACTCGACTCGAAATTTTTTTAAATAAAGTTTGAGTTATAAAATAAGACTCGACTCGACTCAGTCAAATGTCTAGGGATGGCAGCGAGGCGGGGCGGGTTTTTGGCCGCCCCGAACCCTAAAATATAAAATTTTGTATAAATTTCACAACTTGTATATTAAATAGTTTTCCGATTAAAAATATGAACTGTATTTCATGCTTATAGTTTCTCTTTGGATATGATTTTAAAAAAATTAGGTGAATTTCGAATAGAAAGAATAATAATTAGGTGATAGTCTTTTTTAAACGAATAATTAGGTGATAGTTATTTCAAGAATAAGCTTAGAAAAAACTGCAACCCCTTTGATACTTCAAGTTTCTAATAATAAATAACTTCAAAAAAATCTAATAAATAAATAAATGCTGCATTGATTTCAAAAGCTCACCTAAAATACAACCCTTCAACCAATGCTAGAAAATAAGTAGATGGAAAAAGATGTCTCACTTTGAAAATGAATTACCTGTTTTTAATTTCATACCTAAATTATTTAAATTTAATTTTATCACGCTTATAATTTTTATAATTTGTACTTATGTAATATATATATATTTATAAAAACAATTTAAAAATAAAAGCACTTTTATAATTTTTATAAATTGTCATATTTGACATGCGAGACTGCCCCTCCAACAATGTTGCCGTCAAAATTTGAACTTGCATTCTCTTCTTAAAAGTGCAATATGTCTTACCAATGCTTGTTGATATTATCTATTATAATTTTAGTATAATGGTATTTAAAATTATGTTTAAATATATCAATAAATACCTTATTTATTTATTTATTTATTTTTGTTTCTCAAATTATCTACCGGAGTGAGTCCAATAATTAATCATTCGCGTTCTGTTGGCCTATATAGGATAGGCCTTGTTTATATTTTTTAAAATAAATTTGACTACTGATTTATCAAGTATAAATTCTATGTATATTAAAATCTATACTTAAATGATTAAAAATGAATTTTTTTCTCCTTTATGAGTTATACTTTGATAAACAAGTTGCGTAAAAAAATTATACAACCCTTCATATTTAAACTATAAAATTTATTGTTAAAAAACTATAAATTTTAAAACCTAAATTTCTAACCCTAAAACATAAACTCTAAACCTTAAACCCTAAATTCTAAATTCTAATCATAAATCCTAAATTATACCCCCTACGACCTAAACCCTAAATCCTAACATAAATCTCTAAACCTTAAAATTAAAAGGCTTGTATTAAATAATGGGTTATATTTTGATACACAAGCTGTGTAAAAAAATTTACACAACCTTCATATTTAAATTATAAAATCTAAAACCTAAATTCCTAACTCTAACACCCTAAAACATAAACCTTAAACCATAAACTCTAAATTATAATCATAAATCTTAAATTCTACACCCTACAACCCAAACTCTTAAACTCTAAACCTCAGCCTGAATCTAAAATTGAAAAGTGTATCAAAGTATTTTTCATAAAATCATACATTGTTAATATATTCAATATATAGTCTTAAGTTTGCAATTGTGGACTAATAATAATATGGGCTAGAACCCATGTCCCGAAGGACTGAGAAGTAGGTTCCTTGTTAATGGGTATCATTGGGCTTTCATTCATTGGAACTGTTTCATAAAACCAAAAACTGCCCAAACAATTCTCTTACATTTCTAAATTCGTTCCAATCTAAAAACATTTGAATTTATCGATTGAGTTTAATTCAACTGGCATGTCGCTGGTAAAATATATAGAGAATACGTAGGATTAAGTATGCATAAACGATTAATATCATCTGATTTATTAGTAGAGATAAGTTTTGAGAATGCAAACATTGTATCAAATTATTTGTTAAAAAAAACATTTGAATTTACTTATCAATCAAGGTACATAAACTCTACAATACGTGTTAACTAAAAAAAGTTTGGATAGATAAAATTAAGGGCTTAATTGAGTCGAGTCTAAATAGTGACAAGCTCGAGCTTAAGTTTGACTCGAAACTCAATACTCACTATTTGATTCAAGCAAGATTAAATTTGATTAAGCTTATTTGTATTTAACAATAATATATATATATGATAGAAAAGTAATTTCATAATATAAAAATATATTAAAATTGAAAAGATCTATTAGGTTCAGCAAATCAATAACTTAACTTGAAGTCTTGAATATTAGAAAAACTTTTTTCGGAGGAAAAACTTTAGGAAAGAGACATAATTAGATGTGAACATTAGGGAAAACTTATGATAAGAAACAAAATTACATGTGAGCTTTATATATATATATATATATATATATATATATATATATATATATATATATATATATATATATATATATATATATATTAAAGACATGATAATATTTTAATTTTGTTTGTAAAAGTTTTTATTCCGCCTAGCGTGGATATATAGAGTTAGGATTCGCTTACGCATATAATGTAAAACTATAAGTTTTACACATTTTTTGGATTGTTGGATAGGTGAAATAGATACTGAAATTAACTCTTTACTTTTTTTCCAAGTGATAATCTTCACATATCTCACTGTTAATCTCAACCATTCATTTTACTCATCCAACGATCTAAAAATGAATATATATATATATATATAGGTTATGATCCACTTACACAATGTAAAACTAAAAAACTTGTACACATTTTTTGGACCGTTGGACGAGGATAATAAATGACTAAGATATATTTGGAAAAGTTTACTTAAATGAATGATTATTGGTAGAACGATAAATAATATCTATACAAATCCACTAATTCAATTACGAGAAAAGTATTATCATAATAATATTTAGTATTATTTAAAATATTTTAATTATTTTTCAATCATATTAACCTGTGACACTAAAGAACATATAACCATTGATGAAGAAGAAGGCAAAGGCAAACGAACAAAAGAATAAAAGAAAGTTCCAAAGTATGTATATCATGATTATTCATTATTTTGTGGGGTTTGATGATGATCATATCAGATCAACGGTTGTAAGCAAATCAGAAAAGGAAAGATGCAAACGTGTGGAGGGTCCTGAAACAAGATTAATGTACACAAATGGTACATACATGCCTTATATCCCACTTTAAGCATTATTGCAAGGCAAAGGGGCTCCCTCCAAAGGAAACCCAACCCATAAGTTATTATACATTCATGATTCTTCACTATGATGCTTCCATGGAATCTCCCATATTTTCTTCCCTTCCAAACAACTTCTCAAACTTTCATTTTCATCATAATAAGATCTTCCTTTTCAAGTTTGGATGTGTTAAATTATATGTTTAAATTAATAATTATGTAAATTCACATCTATTATACTAAAATATGAATAACAACACATATGTCAGTTGTCATAGATAGAAACAACATAATAGAGATCAATCATTGTGTCGGTTTTGTAGAGTTGTGACTTGTGATGCAGAATATAGCAACATTATTTTTATAAATTTTAATTCTAATTATAATCCTATTTAGAGAGGATAAAAAAGACTCTAAGGGAAGAAGAGAGTGTTCTTCATAGGTCTAGAACTTATGACCAAAGAGAATATGAGAGAATAAAGATGGACAACTTGGCCAACCAACCAAATGTATTTACTCAAATATTGTAACCTTTAGACAAAAGTATACAAACCATTAATTTTCTCAGAAAGATGTTACTCTCTCTATGTATCCTTCACCTCCTTATTTGCAAGCTCAACTCTTTGTTTCTTTATAACCACTATTATCTAACTCATTGGTTGATCAATCTGAATCGGGTACTGTAAAAGCCTATAAGATTACCCTTCCAACTCAATTTACTTTATTCACGACGATACAATTTCAATCATTATCCTTAATTAAAAGAGATAACATGTTTTTTTTCTGATATATAATTTATTAACTTAAGCATCTGAGGGTGTTTTAGAGTACAAGCTCTGACATTCTCACATTCATGTTTATCTTACAAAATATCCAAAATCATCCAAATCCACTCCACATTCCTTTCTGATTTATGACCAAAAATTAAAAAAAATATCTGCTATTTATAAATATTTTGAATTAAAAAATATAAGTACATAAAATTAATTTGGTGGGCAAACATTCATTAACCTAAAGTTAATTTGAATTTAAATATTGATATTTTAACCATTTTTCCCTTTGAGTGTTCCCCTTTAAGTGATCCTAAAACATTTTCAATTTGAAAAAAAAAACACAAAAAGTTATCTTTTATGTGGTGAAATCATGGCCGACAATATCATCAACATCACCATCAAAGTATATATAGCTTTTCCTTTAAACTACATATTTGTTCCTAACTTTCACATTTGGGGTGAAAGCAAATATAATTAGTTTTTTTTTCTTTGCTTTTACTTTGAGTTTGTGCTTAGGTTGAAGTAGGCTTGTTCGTGGTTTAGGTTTAAGTTGCAAGTAGAATTTATTTTATTTTTTATAACTAAATTTTTGTAAAATACTTTTAAACTTAAAATAATTTATCAATAACCAACTGGTTTGGTGGATGCGACGTTGGGTCTCTTAAACAATGTTAGAAGTACCAATCTTGACGTTGTGAATGAAGTAATTACAATATCCAATCTAAATTAGTCAACCAATAAGTTAAATACGGGTGAATAACTTAAATAATGGTTTATACCAAATAAAATGTAATTGAATTGAACTAAATTATAAACGATCTTATCTGAAGTTTGATATGATCGGACCAATTTATCGAGTAAAACAATTAGAGATGGGCGTTTGACCGAGTCGAGTCAAAAAATTTCGAGCTATTCGAGTTCGCAAGTCATATTTTACGATTCAAACTTTATTTGAAATTTTTTCGAATCGAGTTTTCGAATTCCTGTATAAATTTAATTGTACATATATATTTCTTCACATATATTTTTATATGCATATACGTAGCGGTGCACATATATATATATTCATATGCTTATACTTAGGGTTGAGCTATGCACATATAGATTCCAATTTTAATGGCTTTCTATATGCATATACGATATACGTATATATTTCTTCATATTTTCACATATGATATATATATATATAATATCATGTGGAATTGATAGACTTGAGTCGAATATGAAAATTGATAAACTGGTTACTTAAAATTTCGAGTTATTCGAATTTCTATTTCATAATTTAAATTTTATTTGAAATTTTTTCTAGTCGAGTCAAAATAAGTCATTTTTTTCGACTTGAATCGAGTCGAATAATTCATTTTTTTCGATTTGAGACAATTGCCCATCCTTAAAAACAAAAATTCAACTCTTGAATGGTTGAAAATAAATGTACTTTGGTGGAAGCTTACATTTTCTCCCCAACCAAATGATGGCATTGTATGAAACTTCAAAGAGAAAAAAAAATTAATTTAGAAAACTAAAAAGGAATGTTGGTGGGGTTATAGGGGCTAAAAAGAAAATAGTAGAAAAAGATTTTATGTATCCTAAAGTTGGGAAACATGGGGTTTGTAGGTTTGTATATCCTTTTCCAAAGAATTGCTTAAATATGCCAAAGTCTAAAACCCATCCTTGCTTTCATTCTTTCTTTTCTTCTTCTTTTCAATTGGATAAATTACTTTTAGTCATTAAATTTTGTAACTCTTTTCAACTTAACCATTGAATTTTTTATACACATTAGTCCCTAGAATTGGAAATTTGGTAAATTTGATTATATGACACTGTGAGATTATGTTATATGTCACAAACTCAAAGTGCTATATCATAAAAAAGATTAAAATTGATTTTTTTATAAGTTCAATGACTAATACGAAGAAAAGGTTTAAGGACCGAGTTGAGAAAAGTTATTTAAAGAGTAAAAACTGTTTTTTTAATAATATGACATCTGAAACTTTAGTTTATGATGGAATTTTTCATTTGATTCATACAAATCAAACCTCGAATAATAAGAATATATTCTATTTTAAAAAAATATTACTTTTTGAAATAATCATCGATATTCAATTAATTGACCGATTAATATCGATCAGGTACTGTAGATGCTCATTATGGAGACGACTCTCCTAACCCGGTTTGTTCAATTCATAACATCAAAATCCGAATCCACGATCTTACTTAAAAAACCTAGCGTATTATCCCGATAGATCAACTAATTATTGGTTTGTGAAAATATTTTGTCATAAATAGGTTGTAATATGCGAACAAAAATCATGTGCCCCAACACAAAAAATAAAAAATAAATTTTAAGTCCTAACCTTAAATTTTAACTTTAAACCCTAAAAATATATCATACTCTAAATTTCCTAAACCTTAATTCTAAACCTGATTTTTTAGTGTAAAACATAAATAATAACACCGAAAAGGGACAAAAGATTTATATTCGTAATATGCATAATACCCAATTAAACAAGTTATTGAAGACAAAAAATCCCATGTTTAAAGACTATTCAACGGTTGTCTAAAACTCAACTTGTTGTACAAAATATTGCATATTGACTATATAAAGATAAAGCTCCCCATTTCCCTCCAATCGTGTGACTTCTTTTAAGCTCATAATTCATGGTTGGTTGACCAAAACTCAATTTCATAATGTTTCAATTTAGTGCAATACACTTATTAACTAGCTTTAATAATTGAAATGGTATCTTAATTATAATGTTAATCCAACTAGATCCTTGTTTATCAAATAGATTAGTAGTATTATAATTTATTCTACTTGAAGCTACAAAGAATGATGCATGATTATTTTCGAATCGAAATATTATTACGTATTTAAAAATCATATAAATATTTAGACTTCTGCGATTAAAATAGATATTATGTTCAAATATTTAACGCTGTCATATATAATAAAGAAGATTCGAATATCAGCCCTATTTAAACGGTTTTAGATAATATGAAGAAAAAAAATCTTTTTTTTTCTATCCATCATATATATATTTCTCTATTTTTATATGATAAAAATATTAAGAGAAAATATTCCATGTACTGACAATTGAAATTTTTTCACACGCGGGTTTAATTTAGGGTTTAGATGGTTAGCTTAGGATTTAGAGTTCATGAGTTAATGTTTTAGGGGTTAAAATTTATGATTTATAGTTAGAATTTAGGTGACATAATTCAAGTTTTAGGCTTTTAAAGTTAATAATTTAAATTTAATTTTTAAGGTGAATTTAAGTATACTTGTGGAAATTCAATGGCGGTGCATAGAATAATAATTAAAATGTTATTATTGTGACAAAGAATATATATATATATATATTATGAATGTTGGAGGTGACAACATTCGAATTTGATACTCTTATATGTTAGCTTTTGGGCTGAATTTTACAAAATCTCGTAATAATCCCGTATCCAGTTTTTTGCATGCGCAGTCTTCAGTAAATTAGACGTATCTTGAGTTCCCGATGTCCGATTGACATGTTTTAATATGCGTTGGAAAGGTAACTGAATGACGGACAATTTGTTAGGAGACAACTCGACTCAGAAATGCCTGGATCCCATCCGAAAACTCGTCGCAAGTTAGCTGACTTTCCAGACTTCACAAACAGATTCAGTTTCTTGTCCAAGATGCATCGTTTTTGACCTCCTATGCATGCATTGTTTTGGTCATTATTGTTTGCATCGAACAAATTCAACTTATTGTCCAATATGAATAATTTAACCCCGCTCATGCATGTTTCACCTTAATTTATGATAGTGCACGGACACATTCTCTTCTTAGATTATGGGGAGCCCCATGTGATGCCCGCAAAAAACAAATATAATATATATGTTAAATTCTTCACTATACTTTTTGAGTTTTGAAATTTTAGCCATGGCTCATAATTAATGAGCCTTAAAATGGTTTTATTAAAGAACATAAACGAAATTTACGAGTAATACATGAACCGATAGAAAAATTTGACTTAACAAATTTAATGGTTAATGTTTGAGTCAAAATCAAAATTTAAAAATTTGAAAAATGCAGAAATGAAACATAATTAAATGATAATATGTAGACTAAATTTACAATTTATACATAATACATGGACCAAAATGTTAAAATTTAACAAAATTATCATTCATATATATTGTATTTTATTCGGCTCTGTGCATCTTTTCTCAACACCATGCACGTGTGCCCCAGTTTCCTTTGCCAAGTTGTTGCTTGTTTAGTAAAAGAGAGGGAAAAGGAAAAAGGAAAAGGCCAACCTATATCCACTTTAACCAACTCATTACACTCGGTAACATCTTCCATATTGAATAAAATCACTGTCCTCTCTTAATAATAATATAAAAAAAAACTTAAAAAATATCATAAGTCTTTGAATTTTTAGAAAAATTCAATTAAATTTTTAAGTTTTTTTACCCAATTAAGTTTTTATATTCTAAAATTTCATCAATTAATTCTTTTGACCAACTTTAACTATCAACTTCTGACGATTTTTTTCTTCAGATATTATTGTCATGTGACATTTACAGATTTTTTTCAGATCAGATACAAATTACTATTTTATCAATGTAAAAATTTAAATATTCATTTTTTGAGTTGAATTTAATCTAATATCCAAATATAAACCCCTTAATAATGGTCCATATAAAGGATGATTAATGTAGGTGATTAAATAGGAATCATTGGTGGGGAATAATTGTTGCATATTGGCATAGGGATTGGATACCATTTATTTATTTTTCTAACATATGGAAGTAATAATAATTTCATTATTATAATATAAAACATTACTTGTAAATATCATCATGTATGTTGATTTTTTATTCACTTAATAAAAATAAAATGGAAAATTAAATAAATAAACCTATGAATTTATTGACACTTAAAATTAAAAAAAAATCATAATGCATCTAAAAAGGGACTTGACTAAATAATGAAATAAAAAAATTAAAAATGCTGAAATATAATTTGATTAAATCATAATAACATTATAAACAATTAAGGTTAAATCAAAATAATTTTAAAATAATCCATATGTAACGAGATTTAAACTTGAAATCTCAATTTTCTTTTTTTCATATTTAACTTTAATTTGCTCTAGAAATGTCAAGTGAAGGGGAGCTTCCATTCGGAGATGGTAGAGTTATTGGTCCCCGAATTTAATAAAATTACCTTTTGCCCCTTAAACTTGTAGAGTTCCGATTAATAAAATCCATCTCTACCCCTTAGTTAATAAAATTTCATGTTGATCCTATATTTAGGTCAAATTCTACTATTAGTACTTTTAGTATGCATACATTGTTGATCCAGTACATGTACTCTAATTTGGAGAAATTTAATTCATGTGTTTTTCAAAATTTGAAGTCTCAATCATATCTCAAATAACACAAAGATGGTAATAAGTAAATTGCACAACTTAAAAGTGATCAAATTGGAGAACAATAACTAGATCTACGAGTAATGTATAATATAGAGACTAATGACACAATTTAATTTAACAAATTCCGTTAGTGTTGTCTGGATCAAAATTTAACCCCACAATTATAAAATTGTGACTAAGGGCGCTTCGAGCCACTCAACTTTAAAAAAAATCAACTAATCGTCTGAACTTTATTTGCACTCAATTAACTCTTTAAATTAATAAATTAAATCAATTAAGTCATTTAATTAATTTTGACTGTCAATTTTTGACATTTTTTTGAGATATTACTGCCACATGACATACTACAGTTCTGTTATGTGACATTTACATATTTATTTGAAAATTATTTTTTATAATTTTTTAGAACTTTGAAAGATTTTTAAATAAAATAAAAAGTTAAAAAAAAGCTAAGTGACAACACTGTAACACGATACGTTGTACCAATTACAAAAAACTGTTAGATTTAACCGTCAACGTTAGTCAAAGAGATGAGTGATGATATTTTAGAGTATAAAAACTTAATTGGGTGTAAAAAATTCAGTAATATAATTGATTTTTTTACGAAAGTTCAAGGATATATTATACCCTTAAGCTTAAAATTATTAATTAATAAAATGATAAAATTGTTCTTTTGACACTCCAAAAAATTTACAATTCAATATCCACCCTCTACACTGTTTCAATCATAGCCCACCACTCCACCCCCCACGTTTCGCTAACAAAAAATAAACCAAAAACGAACTATATAAACCAAACCCCAACTCCCCAACGATCAAAACCCATCACTACAATCTTCCTTTTTTGTCACTTTTCTTCTTTATAATCTCAGCTTTTTTCTCTCTGCCATGGAGTCTCCTTCTTCACCTTCAGATTCTCTTGACTTGAATTTAGAAACCCTCAAAGCTATAAAAGTCCTCGGCAAAGGAGCAACGGGCACCGTCTTCCTCGTCCACGACATCGCCACCGACCCCGCCGGTCGTTCCCCGTTTGCTCTCAAAATTGTTCAGAGGTCTAACAATGGCGGAGACCGCCGAGCTCGCTGGGAAATTGGGGTTTTAAAAATGCTTCACCACCCTTTTCTTCCTCGTCTTTTGGGTTCTCTAGAAACCGATGAGTTTTTCGCTTGGGGTGTCCCTTATTGCCCCGGCGCCGATCTCAATGTCCTCCGTCACCGTCAGAACGACAGCGTTTTCTCCCCCGGTGTTATCCTGTTTTACCTGGCGGAGATCCTCTGCGCTCTCGAGTATCTTCATTCGCTAGGCGTCGTTTATCGTGATCTCAAACCGGAAAATATACTCGTTCAACGGTCCGGTCATGTTACATTAACGGATTTTGATCTTTCACGTAATTTAAAGAAGAAATCATTATCGGAAATTTTGAGTTACGATCAAAAAGACTGCCGGAAAACATCACCGGAGAATGAGATTCCAGGTCGATGTAAATGTCGAGTGAAATTTGTCCGATGGATCGGCGGAAAGAACGGGTATCACAAAGCTTCGAAGAAACCGAAATCGGCTCGTGTCAGCCCAGTGAGTTTTCGGAAGCTGAGTTTCTCAAACGGGGAGCGTTCCAACTCGTTCGTGGGCACCGAGGAATACGTGTCGCCGGAAGTGGTACGTGGCGACGGTCATGAATTTGCCGTCGATTGGTGGGCTCTCGGGATTCTGAGCTACGAGATGTTGTACGGTACGACGCCGTTTAAAGGGAAGAATCGGAAAGAAACGTTTCGAAACGTAGTGGCCAAAGAGCCCGTGTTCATGGGTCAACGCAACGCTTTGACCGATTTGATCGGACGGTTATTACAAAAGGATCCGAAAACGAGACTCGGGTATCACGGCGGCGCGTGTGAGATCAAGGAGCACCCGTTCTTCGAAAGGGTGAGATGGGACCTCTTGACGGAGGTGTTACGGCCACCGTTTATTCCGTCGAGAGACGACGGTAAGTTGACGGAGAAAGCAAGGGCTGGACAAATAGATATAAGGGAGTATTTCCAGAGATTGAAGGCTCCGTTGTCGATGCCAGCATCACCGTTACGGTCACCGTCGTCGGAGCATAGACGGAGCGTTTCTTTCACGGAGTTCTAACGCACGTGTGAGAGAGTTTGTATGCACGTATATAAGCTTCAGTTAGATATAAATTCATTTTTGTTTTTATAGTAGCCAACTTCGCCTAAGCACTTTGGCGGGATGGGTTGGATTTGGATCTCGCCGGCGGGATTCCTTTTCTCTATTGCCCATGCGGTGGGGCTCCGGAGTATCTCCGGCTTGGGGTATATATTCGATCGATTCCGTTTTAATATATTAATAATTGAGTAAAGCCTCAAAAAATCAATTAATCATATTGTTTCAAATAAAGCAATTTAATTTAACTGAATTTTAATGGTGCACTTTTTTTTTTTCTTCGCGACTTGATTCTAGTGAGTTAATTTTGGGCCTTGGAGGAGTTTTTAATGGATTTTTTTAAAGAAAAATATTAATTTATTTAAGGCTCGTTCATCAGGGACTGTTGAACGCAAAATCCCCTGCCCAATCGGTTGTTTGAGAGAAATTGAAAAAATTAGTTGTGACGAAACACCTATATAAGCTTAAAATTAAGCGAAACAATAAAAATAACGCTCGTTCAATGCTTAAAATACACTTTATCGGTTAATGCTATAATAATCGTTGGACACAACCTTACTCATCCGGGCTTCTAAGGGTTCCTTTCACTGTATTAAAGTTGTGTTGGTATTATACATATCCGACACCTGGACATTCTTGTAACTGAAGTGTTCGTACTTTATACCTTGTGTGCGTGTGTTTATACGTGTAACAAAAGTTCGATATGTATTTCGATGTTTAAGTGAGTAAAGGATGAAGATTGAATAAAAAAACAAGGTTAACTTAAGATTGTAAAAAATAAAATTTAGAAATTATAATTAAAAATGTATGTAAGATTTGATGTTATTAGTGTAAATATTTTTTAAATAAAAAAAGTATATTAGATTATATTTAAAATGAAAAGAATTATAAAATAATTACGTAATAAACATTAAAAACACAATGTAAAAATATAAATGCAATAATTTTTAAAGAGTGTGAGAGACATAAGAAGCATAATTCACTTTTTAAAAAAACTTGAAGACTTCTAAATGAAATTCCATAACGATTATTTTTTTTATCATAAAGCTCAATGAATCAAACATACTTTTTAATGCGAGTTCTTAATACATCGACAAACTACCGCGAATGAATAAAAAATAACAGATTATTGATCTTCTTGTAACTAGAAACACTCGATAATACTTGTTATTTGAACCTAAATTACCATAACACCGGACAATATTGTCACAAAGACAGACAAATCTGTAAAAATACAGGCAAATAAAATGTCATACAAGCTGATGAAAAATAACCAAAAACAGATGTATAATGACTTTAATTTTAATTTTTACGTTGATTGTAAATAATAAAATTCTTCTCCTTTAATAAAGAATCGTTTGTTTTTTTAGTTTTGTTGCTTATTAATGTAAATTTTTATATTTAACAAAATTTGTATAAATAAACTTTTATATAACCAATGAGGGCTGGTACAAGTGATAAGTAGGTCTCAAGTTTGAGTCTTGTGCAGAAAATTTCCGTTGTGAGACTCACGTACCAAAGTTATGTGTGCGACACTGGTCGGCCCAAATTAGTCAGAACAAAGTCTTAGAAACTAAAAGGGCAAAAAAGATCATTTCCTTATTTTTTTTCTTTGATAATTTTCTCGTTTTCTACAATTAATCTCAATCATTCGTTTATCTTTGTCCAATGGTCATAAAAAATATAAAATTTTCGAGTTTTCCGTGATACAAGAAAGATATATATATACACACACATATGCACACTTACATATGCACAAGAGATGTTTTAAGTAGGAGTGTTAAAAAATACTCGACTCGAATTACCCGGCCGTTGACCCACAGGCCTTATCAAAAAAATTCGAGTAATTTTTCGGGTTGAACTCGGGTCACAAAATTCTAAATTTTAGTACACCCGACTATCTAGATGTATTCAAAATTATAATTTTTTATATTTAATAAATACACATTTCTTTATTTAAATAATAAAACAACTTAATTTTTTTATATTTTTATATTTTATAAATATATATTTTTATCTTAATTAAACTAATAAATACATATATATTAAACTAATAATATATTTTCATATTCCGGTACTTAATTACCCAATTTTGTAAGTACCCGCAATATCCAAGTACTCAATTAGCAGGTACCTGGCCCGAGTACCCCGGGTCGAGACACAAGCCGGCTGAACTACTACCTGGAAACCCGGATTTGAACACCCATGGTTTTAAGGTATTAATGCTTCGTAATTTGTTTTCTCTTTTAATATTTATGGGATTACAACAAAAGGGCTATAAATACCAGAATTTAATGACATAGTCAAAGTATAAATGTGTAATTATGCATACAACATAAATGGCAATAAGGGTATACAAGCACTACTACACTTTGTTACGAGGAAAAGGGAAATAAAAATCTTCTCCACTATTGTGTATATACAGAAGTGCAATCTTCATATTTTTTGTGGGTATTTGTGAGGCATAACTTTTGAGTGATAAACTCATGAGGAACAGGATAGCATGCACACACCAGGCCGATAAGCCCATGCCGGAGGCAAACATGCGTATTTTTCCATTCCCGGTTGCTCATCATATGGCCGCTCCATTACTTTAAGCAGCCTCCGGACTTCTTCGAAATTTCCCGTTTCAGCTGCATCGATGGCACTCTGGCATAGGTAGTTCCTGAGAACGTATTTAGGGTTCACCGAGTCCATTGAAGCTTTCCTCTCCTCATCCGAGATGCCACTCGCTACAAGCTGCAGCGGAAAAAACCAAGATTATTGTCTGTTATATGTATGTGCATAATTGTACGACCAAAAACCAACTGTACCTCTTGAATGTAGGATTGTACCCAAGTGGTCCACGCCTTGCGTTCCTTGCCAATGTCTAACAGCACGGACTTCAGTGGCACCAACAACTCATCTTCCGGAATGCCAGGATCTGCTTTGATATTGGAAAGTGGCCGAAAGAAGTTCGTGTAATCCACTTTATCAACAGCCAAATTACCAAGAAGTTTATTAACAAGCTGTTTATTGTATTTTTGAAGGCCAAGTTTTCGGCTCAGTATTGCTTGATACTCGTCCATAAATTTCATCCCATATCTGTAGCGGGACAATGTATTAATGGTCTACAATGGAATACTTTAATATTGTTACAGAGAAAATAGTACAGAAATAGACCGACATACCTTTCCATGGCATAATTAGCTTCTTTATCACTTATCAAGTCTGCAGCCATTAACGTTGAGGCAAATTGTGCAATATTCCATAAGCCAATATCAGGCTGATTTGCGAAACAGTATCTTCTC